>CM031242.1:32494517-32772017 GCA_018340775.1 Taxus wallichiana var. yunnanensis
GATTATGTAAGTGCCAATTTTAGAAGAGTTACGAGTTGTGTAATCTCCATGATTTTTGCGCATTCATCACTTGTCTAAGTGACAATTGCGTAACCATCGTGTTGGTTCCACAATCGCCGATCTATGTAGAGAAAAGTTGTGTATTCGCCGTGGAAGTTCCATCTGCGAAATGTGGGTCATGCCTTTAAGGCTTAAAAATTCATTAAAAAACAAAATACATAAAATTAAATAACACAAAAGAAAAATCCTACATGATACCCCTCTGTGTTCATTTTCACTACAAATTTGTTAAAAATCCCCCTTATAGATACTTTTAATCATTTCCTACATTCTAGGGTGAAAATAAACAAATGCAGATAACTCACCTGTTCGTGACCTGCTGCTCCTGACGCTGGTTGCACTGCCATCGTAACTAAGTACTCATCGATTTGTATTTATTCTTATGCGAAACCATCACATGTAATCTAGAGATCAAAAATATACTAAGTGGGTAAGTGCAAATGATTTCTAGAAATAGTAATTTTGATATATATAACATGTTTTCTAACATTGCTTTGAGTGTTTGTTTTGCGGGGGGAGTCTTTGGTGCGGGTATATTTCTCATCCTCACTGACATGTTAAGTCTTCTTGTCATTTTAATTTATTATATCTTGTTGATTCTATCTTTATACGCACTTGATTCAAAAAATTTCTTACAGGTGTGGGAAGCTTGGATTGGTGTCATTTCACAACATGATGTGTAAGGTATAACTTCTAACTTTGTTGTTTGGGAGTGTCATACTTAGACTTCATGTTTTATGCCTCTTCATGGCTAAAACAATTCTCGAGGGGGAAATATATATGCACCCAAAATTAGATGGTGCTATATTTTTGGAACGGTAAAATCTCCAATGGTGATAACTTTCATTTCCATATAAATTATGAATACAAGTCAAATTTCCTAGATTACAACATGTTTTATGACTTAGATTACCTTGCTTATTTGTTTCCTAACTTTTCCCACTCTCGTAGTTGCTTTCCAACCTTTTTCCGTAGTAGTTTTCCTTTAAGTTACGTAACCACTAAGAAAATTATGTAACCACCACTTTTCCCTTATGCAGGTTATACAAGCTTGCCACGGTGGTTGTGTAACCACCAGTCTGCGTAGACTGATAGTTTCATGTGATTTTATCTAGGACTTAAAAAATGTGTTGGAAACTAGGACACTGAGAGGGGGTGAATCAATTTCTTCTCACATTTACCTTATTAAATTTGCTCGATGAACATATAAAACCATAAAAATAAATTTTCAAGGGAATACACACAGAGACACAAGTTTTAATGTGGGAAACCCAAATTGGGAAAAAACCCACTGAAACCAAGAACTAGGCTTAGGACAAAATTGTCATGTATCAGTTACATTGATTTCATGGTTGAGCTTCAACTCAACTTGGAGCTGCAACTCCAAAATTTGGTTCAACAACAACAAATATTTAGTGAGATTTAACTCACAAGGAGGATTCAACCCCCTACAATTTAACCAACTAAAATTGATCTTCTGTAAGCCACTACTAAAAATGAGGCTACAAACCCATGTATGCTAAGTTGCTGACTTAGGCTTAAACAAAAATATTTTGTCACACAAAAATGTTGTCTTCTGCAACTGATGGTGACACTAGATTTACACACTTTTCTACTCAAATCTTCTTCTCAACTAAACTGAACTTCCTCTATCCTGATCATCAATTCAAATGCAAGGCACAACTTCATCGGTCTTACCTCATTTCATGTTTTCTCTTATATCTTATCAAAATTTCTCTGATACACTTTCTTCGATTATCAATTAATTTTTGGCATATAGGTCCGCTTTTCATTTACATCTACATTTCATGATTTCACTCACACAATCCCTCAAATATTCACACGCTCTTTCTTTATCAACTCAAATAACTATTAGATCAAAATTGCCTTCTATGTGAATATCAGTTTCAAGCTCTACACACTATAATCACTTATCTTTGAAGCATATTCACTTGATTTTGCATATACACACACAACGCTTTAAAATTTCCATCTTACCTTTTCCTACTCAAGGTTATACACCTCTGCAAACTTTTGACATACACAAGATTTAGACCTTCATTCACTTATCTACTCATTTATTTTCCCTTGAGAATTTAAGAATGGATTTTTACCCTAAGCTCTTATATTTATTTCATTTAGAGCATCTTATTTGACTTGACTTGCACCTTAAGCTTGGTTCATTTCATATGTTTTCCTTTTCAAAAGCATTGTATCTGCTCTCTTTCTTAATCTTTACACATGATACTCACCTAAGAATCAAAAACTGATGTAACACATGTATGCATCCTTATGCATCATCATATTTAAGACCTTGTAAAATATCTTCATCTATCACCGATTCTTTGGTATGTTATTTCATAGAGTTTATCATATATGTTCACTACTCTCAAACAAAGGTGTCTCAATTTTTCACTAACTATCCATTACACACATACACCCATACATATTATTTCTCAAGCTCAACATCTCTTTCACCTTCCAACTACGACACTTCTTCATCTTCTTGCCTTTTAAACTTTTCACCTTTCTTGACTAATGTATCTTCACCTTCTTTATTCAAGTTAGAGAGGATGAATTTTTAGTTTATAATTACTTGTGCACTTTAGGCTTCTTTATGGACTCAACTTATTCCAACTAATGAGTTTAATTTCTCTTTAACTTCACAGGGAGATAGATCACTAACTTGAGCAACATTGAATCCTTGAAACTTTGAAGAAAAATGGAAAAGGTAAACATCTTTGAACCTTTAAACATGTGATAACTGTATAATGAAGGGCAATATTGAAGCTTTGAAAATTTTCAAGACTCTCCTTAGAGTAAATTCGATCCTATAAACACCTGTCCAAGTTCATTTTTCAAAAAATAGTATTGTAACATGTAAAGGTGATGACCTGAACTAGGCATTTAAAGCTTTAACATCTCTGTCATTTTGAAAGAATGTTTTACAAATAGTATAGAGGAATTCCTAACATATTTCATCCTTATTTTATTGAATAAAAAGAATACAAATATCTCCATAGAAAAGAAAGGTTTTCAATTTGATGAAAAACGTGAATTATATTCATGACATGAATGTACTTTAAGAATGTTACAAAAATCTCCCTTGTTTTGAAATGAACTGGCTGATTCTTTTTGCATTGTAATCACGACCTCTTCACAGAGGTATCTTCAAGTTTTTAGATAAATTTATTGGTGTAAAGTTGAGTTTGATAGAAAACCCTAGTTTCAAGATTTAGGTGCCTTTGTAGATACCCAAGGAGTTGAATTTATTGTTCCTTTGATTGTCTTCAACCTCTCTTCAAACACGTGCATTCAACTAGAGTCTACGGGTGTAGTAGAATCACCCTACAAAATTAATTTTCTTTAAACAACCATGTTATCTTCTCATAGTTGAAGATTTATTTGTAACCACACCTTCTCTTTCTCTTCCTTTCTTGTGTTAGATACATGTAACCCAAACTATCCATTTATTCACAAGATGAAAATGTGCTTAAGTGGAGATCCTCTTCTTCAACAAGAAGCTAAGGAAGTGCACTCTCCTTATAGTATCTTCAAATCCTTGATATCAAGATGAATCCCTGTATAATGAGATTTTAGAGTTATGCTTCACACATGAATTACCTTGGAGCCTAATTGAAAACTTTCACATTTTAGAACAATGGTTTGGTTCCCAAAAGTATTGTTTAAGCACACAATATTCTTCTAAGGATTAGTGGATCTAATTTGATTAAGTAATATTTTTGACACAGAGTCATAACTCACACTATGAACACCATTGAGCTCTCTGTCTTCACATTTCGATTTTACATGAACCAACATCTTGAAGTGATGTATCTTGATATGAATACCATCTAGACACTTTCAACATATTGAAAACATCCATTTAAGATAGAGACCAGTCCACTATAATTTAGAACTCACTAAATGGCATGGTTCATGAAGCAAGTCAAGGGCACAAAAAGATTTGCTTCACCTTGCTTTGATGGAAAGGAATTGAGGGCATCACAAGAATTTTAGGCACCATAAAAATTCTTGAGAAGCTTGAAACAACTCATTTTTTAAAACTCAACAATTGATTCAATGACACCTTCAAGGATGACTCTACTCACAACATACCTATAGACACATATATTGCATACCCTGAAGGACCTTGTATTGACTCGACCAGCTTAAAGAACCTTGAAACCATAAGGAATGTAGATACATCATTATTTGACCATGGAAAGATTTTAAAATTCTCTTCCAATTGATTTTAAGATGAATAGACAACTTTTGTTATCACCGACTCAAGAAAGTGCTTGGGAGATAAAAGAACAGGGCTGGAAAAGTGATCATAACTTTTTTAATACTTGTCCAAATTTCCTCAAACCTTTTTCAAAATTTCAGGATTGGAGTCCTCTCCAAAAATTTCTTCTATGATTTATCTTAAGAATCCTTCATATTTTTTCTTAAGTTTTAAGAAGATAGATAACTCATTTTGCATTTTTAATGAACTAGTTTTAGAAAAACTAGCATAACTTTCACATACCTCTTCAAAAATTGATGAAATTTGGCATGAAGCACCAAAACTAACCCATCTACATGATCCATGATTTTATTTTTCATAAATATTCCTTTACTATTCAAACCTATCTCATTTTCATCAGCCTAAACTGTTAGTCCTCAAGGCCAACTTTGCTGAACTTTTGAATTTTGTCTCCAAAAGATAAAATACACCTAGCTATTGCTCATACATACCCTATAAAACATTCATAGGATCCTCCCATTCTCACATGATATTTTCATGACCTTTACCAACCTTTCACACCTCATCAGGCTCTAGAAACAAGCCTAAATGAGCCGTTTTAATTGATACTTCCACCAAATGACATGACATTCACTTTGTAAGAACTCTTTCCCATTCCAACATAAACATATTTGACCTAAAAAAATTGAGCCAAGCATACCAACCATTTCCATGCTTCCACCGACTCCTACCTCACAACCAATCCTGCAACACACCGAAACTAGTCTAAAAGCTCACTAAACCACTGAGAAGACACTACCAATCAACCTTCATGTCATTTAATCCTTCACCATTTACTCCTTTTCCATCAATTTCACTTAACATAAATGACAACACCAATGACCAGGGCTCAACACAACATGTTTTGTACACGTGTTTCCTTCTTCTAAGTCATTTTTCTTACATGTTTCTTAACTGAATCAGTTGTTTTTGAGCTTAATGAATGCATATAAACATATTATTCTTTACTTAATATTATTAGTAAGTTAATTTCCTCTTCATATGATGATTTGGCACTTCTTAGTTTCCATGTGTGTTGCACAATTTATTTCTTCACTTTCAAATCACCTATCCATTCCCGTGGATTTGTAAGGGAAGTGATTTTGAAGAAGATTTTGTGTATGTGCATCTAGTTGAGTTTCTTCATATTCAAAAGCTTCTATAGAATTGAGTATTTTATAGGGGAGGTTTTGGGAAGAAATTGCTTCGAGAAGATTTTAATTATTCCAGTGACTCTGAGGTAAAGCCAAAGGAAGTAAGATCCATAATTAGAAATTAGAATAAATCCTCTATTTAGATTAGATTAGAGTTAATCAATTTGCAAGAGAGAAAGAGCCACATCCGGTTATTTCACTGTTTGTGTTTTTTTGTCTTAGAATATAAGTGGTTTTAATTTAATTAGAAGCAATTTCATTGTCTGTGTAGATTTTATTTATTTATTTCCATAAACCAAAAAATCCTCAAAAACATATATTAAGATAGTTATATTAATTTATTTGTTTTATTTCCTTTCATTTAAAAGTATCTGGAAAATACAAAAAACAAACAATTATATATATTACATTTCTTTAATTAATTAGTTTCATTTCCTTAATTAATTAGTTCCACATAGATTTAATTAAATTAAAGGAGAGTAATAAAATTTATTTAATTTGAATTTATTTTCATTAATTGTTTAAAGTAAGGACTTCTATTTAATTAGAATAGAATTAACACAAGCTCAAATCACGTTTCCTAGTGGCTTAGGCTACTTGAACTTAGCCTTAGCCCCTTTCGGTTTCTTTGCGTGCTTGGTTTATTTATGTAGATTACTTTTTATATGTTCACATGACCATCCAAGGCCCGAGAAAACAAAGAAAAAGAGTTTGTGATCCAACTATACCATAGCCGAACATTGTTACACAATTGACTGATATTGACCAGGACCTTAGACAACTCATTTTCCAAACCACTCCTCCCACCTAACATCATCCAACAATTGATTACTTTGAACGATGAGGTAAATAACACCAACAAGTTCTAGGAAAACTAGCCTAGTAGAGACTAGACTTGTCCTTCCCCATCTCTCGTCCCATATTCATGACCCTCTCTAGAGAGAAATTCACGAGAGATGAAGGATGATTCCCTTGTATTCCACAACCATTTTTAGGTTTATTCGGACCTACAAATATTGATCGTAATCTTTGTGTGGCCATTATTCTCAACCATTCCATTTCACCTGAGTAGGTTAGATAGGCATTCATTTCCCTTAACAAGTAAATACCCATATTTATAGTTGAGGATATTTGTCCGCCTTGATTTATCCTATAGAAATTTCCCATCTATCCCACCTATTTTAATTTATCCATTCCATAACCATCTATTCATTCCATTCTAGTTATCACGGCATGACCTTAAGAGGTTGTGTGTGTGTTAGCATATGGATTTGCATGCATGAAAATGACATGCAACAGTGTGGGAACGAAGTCCCTCCTCAATGAAGGTGAGGCTGCCTTTATTGAAAACCAAAACTGTATTTACATCTATACATTCAAAATTCTATGTGGGGGGTGTTTTGGAACATCAATAAAAAGAAAAGTGAATGAAGGAGATGGAATGGAAATAAGGAAAGGAGTGAAATGGAATGAACTGAAAGAACGTGCAAGAGTTAGGTAAAAACAGAGCCTAATATTGCATGAAGAGGAAAGATGAATGACCAACACAAAATAAAACGGAGTTTGAGTTAGCCAAACAAGAACATGTAAAAGGGAACACACATGAGCAAGTAGATAATCGAGCTTGATCCTTTGTGAACTAGAACAACTGATTAATAATGTTGACAATAAGATCAAAGATAATATTTTCATGCAAGATTCAAACACCTAACATCTAATGAACATAAGAACATCAAATGTTACAAGAGACAATGAATGAGACACAAAGTTCGTATTCCATTAACTCCAAAATGTTTTTCACAAAAGAACACAAAGTTTCTTCCTGAAACAAAGCTTGCACAAAAGTATTTTCTTCTCCTCTCTCAAATTCACCCTTACAAATGAGCCCCTCACTTCCTTTTATAACCCAAAAGTTGGTTACAAAGTAGTTAGGGTTTTAAATGCACATTAAATAGGGCACTTAAGTGACTTTGACTTTTTCAACCAACTTTTAAAAAGTGACTAAAAATAGAAACCACTTAAGTTAAAAAGTCATTTAAGGAAAAATAAATAAATAAAAGAAATGGGTACACGTGGACCCACTTAAATGACTTGGACGCACACGTAGAAATCCTAGTCAACAATGCGCCACCCAGATCAAGACACCTAGGATCAGTGCCTTATCCATTGGGCCAAGAGTCCACCTATCCCGATCGTACGGGAATGAACTCATTGACTGTGCTCTACAATCCTCCAAATGACAAGAGTGCTTGAGCTTGAAACTTGAGCAATTCATCCACCCCTCTGTCTGAGCAATATCCTGGTATGAGCCAGTTCGTATTCACATTCACAATTCTCCACATGCTCTCGAGTACCTTTCCATGGTGAATTATTCATTTGTCACGAGACCGTAGTCGTTACGCCACCTTGGTTTATCAGAATCCAACTTCTGGTCTTTCACCATTGAGAAGATCTCCAAGAGCCAAAATTGTAATTCACCTCCAATGGTATTACAAAACATGGCTTTAACAAACACCCCATGAATAAATATAACTAGTTATTTGCACTATACATCTGATTTGATGAAGTTGAAAGAAATTGTCTAGTTTTGCAAACACTTTCTACAAATTGAATAACCTGACTCTTCCATCTCACTGCACAGCCTATCTTTTATTGATTCACTTAACATCACCAATAATCACCAAAAATAACATTTTCCTTGTTTGAAATGATGGAAGTATGACTGCCACTGCCTTTGAATCTCCTGTAGCATCCAAACAATCTTCACTGTTAGCTGCACTTGAACCTCCTACCAATCCAAAAGCTGATTCACTTTCACTTGATTTCAATGCCCCCATTTCAGCAACTAGTCTCTGGTCAGATGAAGCTTTGAATGTTTTCTCCCAAGCCATTGTACATGGTAGTGAATATTTGTTTCCTGCAGCTGCCATGGATCTGAGTTCAGAATAAGGATAAGCTTACAGCTGCATTATGTTTGCTATTTGTGACCTTCATTTGTTGCAGCTTTTAGCAATTAAACTGTAAGCTTTATCAGGGCCCCAGATCCATCCATATGCATTACGCATTCTTTCTGAAGGCCGATGAAAATGTAGAATATAACAAGTCACAAAAACAATTCATTTTTTCAAACATACTTGCCCATGGTTCGGTCGGGTCGCATTGACACCCGATTATCATCCCTCATTGATCTTCTGGTGCCATCCTATCTCCTCTTCCCAAAGATTGTTTCCATGCATCCTTGGGTTTCTCAGATGCCTGCCAACTTAGTGGCTTGTTGAAGATACTCATATAATTGCAAAGAAAATTGTGCTTCATGAATATTCTTATATGAAACAGATCCACCTCTATGAGATTCTCTTCCATGAGTTACATCGTAAAACAAGTAAGGTCTCAATAGAGAATCTTTGTAATAAATTTCATCAGGTCTCCTAGTAACACTCTCACTATCACTTAATCGATTTTGATAAAAATCTCTTTAAGGAAAAATCTGAATTTGAGGATGCATTCCATACTAAACAGATAACAACATAGTTGGACAACCTGCTTGTTGGAAGTGCTCAAAAAGGCTTCTACTATACTGCAATAAGCCTGCTGCTTGGAAAGTCATGGCTGGGAACCCTTCTTTCACAGCTGTGTGTGAAATTCTGCTTGGACTGTCTTCTTTTACCTTGGGGCGCTTTTCCTTGGCTGTGTTTTTATCAATTAAAAACTGTTCCCTTTTTTATATCAAAAATTGTGCCTTTCTCCTTTCTTTTTCCCTCGGCGCATGAGTGCATGGATTTCAAAAACAATTCTTTATCTCTTTGTTCAATGTGTGATGGAGCTGCTCCTTTCTGCATGCATGGAGAATGAATCTTCTTGGCTGGGTAGGTTTATTTCTTCAACTGGCTGGTGCGTGGGTTTCTTTCCTTTAATTTTCTTGTTGAAAAACCTTCTCCAACAGGCCAATGCGTGGTCTTCCTTGATTGGCAATCTGTCCCTCTTTGCTGAGTTTATTAACTTCTTTATTGAAAGAAAAGAATTTTCTTGTTTTATTTGAAACCTCCAGGCAGTGCGTGGAAACAAGAAATTTGTCCTCTTCACTAAAACAAAACAAATACAAATTTCTTCTTAGTTGTTCCCTTCCTTTATTCTACGCAGTCCTTCCTTTGCTTGGGTTTTGAAAAAGATTCAAAAATGTTAAATATTTCTTCTCCTCTTCCCACACGTATGGAAAACCTGCTGCTTTCTCTTATTTAAAACTTATTTTCCACTCTCCTAATACCTAAGTGGAAATTTTTTGTCCTCCTCTAGCTAGTATTTTGATAAAACCTCCTTTGCATGCACAACTGATATTTCTTCCTTCACAATGGTGTGAGTTTCTCTTGCATGATGCTTGCAAAATATTATGTCTTCCTTAAGAAATAAGAAGCAATTGAAAGCTTCGCACGACTTTTTCTAACGGGTTTGATGGAGGAAGTTATGGGAATTAATCTAACTTCCTCTCTTCCCGAGTAGTGGCTTAAGTGCCAGGGGGAAATGGGGAAAGCAACGGCAATTGCCAATGGGAATGGAAAAATGGGTTGGCAATCCCCGTCCAATTTCCCCATGTGGGAAATTGGGGAATTTTATGCCCGTTTGCCAATCCATGATTTGGAAATTGGTAGAGGAAAACTCCACGTGCGGGAAAATTGAAGGAAATTGCCAGGAAAGTGGAAATCTGGGTTCGGGAAGCCAGATTGGCTTCCCGTAGTTGGAAACGAAAGCTTACTTCCCCGGCACTAAAACTTGTCGAATGAACTTTAATTTATATTTATTTAATTAAATACTCCTTAAGTGATTTTTTAAAAATTAATTTAATCAAACAAGGAGCAATTAATTAATTATTTTAATGTATTTTAACGCGTTTTAAAGCCTGGCGGGAAGAGTTCTCGCCCGAAAATCACGAAACGAAGACCGAAACGATCACAAAAATAAGACGATCGCGATGAGTCCAATGAACCACGCAAAGTAACACTTTTCAAAATTTTATAATTTTTCATTTTTTATTTTTTTTTTAACAATTTTTGTGAAGTCAAAATTGGTGATACGATAAGTGTGTCTAGGAGTCACGTGATGATTCTCGGGCGCACAATCACCCTCCACCAAAACCCAAACCAATGAAGTATCCACAAAATTACACCAAAAAGGAATAAGGGAAAATTCAAAATTAGCCCAAGTAATCATGAGAGAATTTCCCAAAATCCCATACATTCCCAAAATTAAAGTTCACATAAGATGAAGTGTGTGGTGAGTGGAAAAATGGGCCAATGATTATCATTTGCATTAGAAAGATCCCACCCACCCATAGGGATGGGGGTTAGGGCCTCTTTTCCATGCAAATAAGGTCACTTGCTTTCCATACACCCTTCCTAAATGGCATATTTTTCCCAAATCCGAGTTTGGGAAAATGTGGCAATTAGGAGAGGAAATTAGGCTCACCTAATCCATGATTTGGTGGCTTAATTCACCTAACCTCAACACATCATCCTAAAATAAAAATAAGATGTTAGAACCACATGGAAGGGGTAACATTTAACATTAGCAAGCAATAAACCAAGGGAACATAACAATTTAGCAAGTAGATAAGCAACATGTAATTTACATCACCATGATGGAGGGAAAGATTAGGTTCACAATTCCAAAGCAAAACAAACAACACGATAAACCACAACATGAGAAAGGGGTGTTGTAATCAATAAGAAGAAGAAGAGGTTTGGTAATTAGGCATTTTGTGCTAAGCAGCGTGTGTTCCATGAATCCCATATTTTGCTCATGATTCATTTCATGTCACCCTGCATAACATCTAGCCAATATGATAACAAAATACGATATGATCATATGCATCGAAATCAACATCCATACAAGCCATGCTAAGCTATTAGTATATCAAAATCCTAAATCATCCACTGAATGAAATGATATAATCATCATCATACATCAAATATGGATCTAATATCAATAAAAACATGTCTATAATAACTCATGATATCATCATCATAACATAATATCTGATAATGAATAGTGGCATTGTGTACCTCATAATCAACATGTGAACAAGAGTTAGCATCCTAATGCTAACAATACAATATCATGAATAATTTCATATCAAAACATTGTACTAAAGTATTAATATCCCTGTCAAGCAAAAATTCATGTGATAATGTCCCATCAAAATAAAAAAATAAGCAAGTAATGTCCTTGTCATCATGATAATATAGATACAATGTGTCACATGTGACCAAAATGAGAACCTTGAAAAGTTGGGAACTACAGAGATAAATTATTAGAAGATTCAATTATCGTATTTCTCAACTCAAAAAACTCTTTCATTCTATCTCGATTGATATTTTCGTATTAAACAAATCTTCTTTGATCAATTTTGTGAATTGTTCTTTAATTTCATCTACTATATTTCTTTGAGAAGAATTCTCCAGAAAAGATCATAATGAAGATCGTTGAGGTGAGAAAATATCTAACATTGTATAATAAAATTTCTATATGGAATTTTGTAGATATTTGGAAGCTTCTTCAAGAACTTTGAGCCTCCATTCCACGTTATGTGACCATTTGCAATAAAATTATTTTAGAATCATTGAAGATATTTTAAAAAGGATAAGATTCTCATATCTTATAGCCATAATCCACGAGATCTTGAATTACATCAACCCTTAACTTAGATTCTTTTCAATGTTTTATCGATTTGTTTATGATAAAATATTAAGTTGTGATGTCTTGTGTACCCTTCATCAATGAATTTTAGCCAATTAATTAGTATTTTTTCTACCCAAGCCCCAATGAGTTTTCCTTGAATGGTGTGCTTATGAAATTCTAAAATAGATTTCATATCTATATCCGTTACATGGGTGGAGGATGAAATAGAAGCAAAATGAGTGGGATCATGAGAGAAAATATTTGATATATGTTGAAATATTTTGCACCTATTTTTAACCGCCGGTGTCTACTTTCCTTTCTTCACTCTCTCTATGAATTTTGGAACTATTTATCTTAGATTGTGTACATCTCCTTTAGAAGTGGATTCACCTAGTGATATTATTGTTAACTCATAATCATGTTAAGTGATTTCATGTTCACTTGTGTCCACTATTGGCCTTGTAATTTCAACAAAGCTGTTGCCTAGAATTGTCATTGATAAGACGAGAAGTTATTTTGGCATTTTTGGGAGTAGTGGTACCAAGTAATGTTGATACTACATCATAATTAGGAACTAAATTTTTGAATAATTTTTTATTTTGTTACTCTCAATCATTGGTTGGACCCATGAAAAAGAAGTGCCAAAAATTCTTCAACAATTGCATTTGCAGCTTACACACGAATGTGAGAGGAAGAGGAGGATAAAATTGTGTAGGAATAACTTCAAAGCAAAGGGAAATTTTTCAAAAATACTTGTGGAGAAGTAAAGGGTCTTCGTATAATTTTTTTCTAGAAGCACTTTCTTTTTTGAAGTATTGGGCTAAAATTTCAGTGACTTTCTCCTCTTCTTCTTTATCCCTTTCCTCTTCCTTGCTTTCTTCTTTATTGTTTTATTCTTACTTATTTTCTTCTTGTTTGTTACCTTATTTCTTATTACCTCCTTTCTTAGAATTAATTTTCAAAGTTCGTGCATATAATTTTGTGCTTAGTTCTTGTTTACTTGAGGAAGAAGGAATATATTGAGAAGCAATAATATTTTATTATTATTATTATTGGTAAATAGTTTTTTGAAAGGGACTATACCCTTGTATACAAAGAGGGCCTAAAATCTAGAATATGAATTAAAAAGCACCACAAAAAGGATCAAGATCCAGATAAGTCATAAGAACCAAAGGTAACCAAAGAGAAGTTACCACAAAATAGCTAACTAATTCGAACACTGCAAAAAAGTAGCCAAAAACAGTTAAAAACAGCAAAAAACACAAAGGAAGGAAGCATCAGAAAGCTCCACATTTACTTCTTGGCGGCTTTGGAAATTCTGGATTTGATAGTTTTCCAAGAGGTAAACAAAGCCAATGTCATCATGTGAGTAGGGTCTGAAGCATCCAACTTTTCAATGGTCTGTTTGCTTTCTTTTTCCGTGCCCCATAGAGTTGTTGGGATTTCACTGAGAGCAGAGACGCTGTGGACATGTTGCTCAAGGAAGTCTCGATTGCACTAAAAATAGCCATATTATGGTCATGACGATTCTTGGCTTTCCCTAGATGGTTGTCCAGGGAGTTCAGTTTTTATAAATATCCTCAACTTGTTTATTGTCAAGATCAACCTCCTCCTCCTTCTTCCTCTTACCTTTTTTCTTAACCAAGTTTTTAACTTCATCTTTCAATAGCAACATGTCTTTTCTAAGGATTCCAGCCTTTGTGTGGAACTCTCGGTGTGCAAAGCCTCATGCAAGCTAGCACTGCTAGAAGATTTTGAACATCCTCCAAGTCCTGAGGAACATTCCCCGAAATAGGGGTATCCAGTTTCAGTTTCTTAGAAGACCTAGTTATAGGTCTGGTCGAAGTGGAGGTGAAGGGGGTGGGAGCAGAGGTGGAGGGGATGATGGTGGGAGATGAGAAGGAAGGTAAAGGGGTAGCAGCAGCGGTGATGGGGATAGAAGGAGAAGAGATGGGGGTAGCGGTAGTGGTGAAGGGGATAAATGGAGCAGAGATGGGGGAAGAAGGAAGGCTGGGATACTTAAGAATACAGAGTTTATGTAGCAAGAAGATGAGACCTTGATGTAGAGGGACCACACGAGTATGTTTTTGGAACTCCAAAATGGAGTGTTCAAGAGAATTAAGAAGATAGTGTGGGAAACATACCGTGATACTTCTACGGAAGTGATTGAGGAACACTAGATGCTTAATGGGCACTGTGGGATGAAGATCAGTTACTCATTGCCATCAAAAACTTCCTCTCCTCAGCTGCTCTATCAATCCTTTTATTAAAAAAGTGGTACCCATCCATCCCAAGGCCTGTTGCTTCAGCTATAAACTCTTCATTAATCGATATTTTTGCCCGCCATATTCAACTTTGCGATCCTTCCAATCCGTCACAAATTACATGGAAATGTTTTGGTCATGACCCTGTATCTTCTCAATAAAATTTGTAATGCCTCCCTGATTGAGAAGATTCCATAGCTCTTTATTACTCTTCCAATCTGGGTCCCTGCTGGGCTCAATCTGGCAAGGGGCTCCTCCCATTTTCACCTTGCTGAAGTGTTTGAAAGTATTTTCTTCAAAACCCCTATGAGGAATGCTATATGAAACATAGTTTCCAATCTCGCCTTTCTCTATTTTTAAAAAGATCTCTCACGCATGATGGGAATGAGGATTAGTATAGCCGTTGCTAACATGAAAGTTCCCACGAATGCCTGCATGAATGCTACTTTGTACCTGGGAAATCCCACATGCGTGAACTTCTACCTCCTTAGAAACCCACTCCAAGTCATCATCATCCTTACTATAGACTTGAATGTCCATAAAAACCTGTTTGAAAGCTGTTATAAGTAAAAGATTGCCCACGTGTGAATTTGATCTTCTCATAAATCCACTTTAAGTCATCATTATCCTTACTATAACCTTGATTGCTGCAAAGATCTGCTTGAGTGTTGTTTTAAACAAGAAATTGTCAGCACGTGTGTAAATCATATTCTCAAAGACCCACTCCAAATGATCATTAACCTTACTCCGTATTTGCATGCCCATAAGTATCCACTTGAATGTTGTTTTGAACCTGCTCAGAATGTGATCACTATTATCCCAAATAATGTGATTAACATTTATGTCGTAGTTAGCCAATGCATCTGCCACCTTATTACCCTCCCGGTAAGTATGCTTGATCCGAATATTGTTGAAGGTTTGGCAAATACTTATGGATTCCAAGATGAAGTCCTTGATGTTCCAACTTGGAGGTGAACACTGATTAAGATGGTTAATGATATTAAGTGAGTCTCCTTCCAATATAAGATTTTGAATATTATGAGTCTGAGCAATTCTAAGGCCCCATAAAGTGGCTAATGCTTCAGCAAAATGATTAGTTTGTATTCCCATTTTACCAGCATAAGTAGCTATCAAACTGCCTCTATGATCCCGGATCACTCCTCCCCAGCTGCAATCCTAGGGTTACCCTTAGAGGCCCCATCAAAGTTCAACTTATACCAGTTGAGATCAGGAGGGTGCCAATGTATCAAAGATCTATCAATATTATTACCGGTATTATTTTGGATACTGTCAGCTCCAATCTTCCATTGGGACAAGATATGCTCTTCATTTTCTGGATAACTCTTGTTCTTGGGGGGTTTAAATCTAACAATGTTCTCTTTAATAGCATTAGAAATTTTACCAATACTGAGCTTATAATTTTGTTTACTATTTCTAAAGATGATATCATTTCTATCTTTCCATATCCTCCAAATAACATGAGGCATTATCAATTTCCAAAGCCTTCTCACAACACAATGTTTGTAGGGCGGGCTCCATTGGGTCCAAAACTGACTGAAGTCCTTCGGCACCACCCAGGAAGCTTTAAAATTAGAGAGGGAAAAACTCCAAATTTTGGTAGCATATTCACAATGGATAAACAAATGACTGATATCCTCAGAGTCTTTTTTACACAGATGACATCTATTAGGCATTATGAAACCTTTTCTTATCAGGTTGTCAGTGGTAAGAATTTTGCCCCTGAGAGCAAGCCAAAAGAAAAAGTTAATTTTAGGTGTGAGCTCAGTCATCCAAATTCTACTCCAGTTGAACTCAGTTTGACTATTGTCAAAGAAAGTATTATAACCAGTTTTAACAGAGTAGTCCCCATCAATAGAATTGCTCTAGACCAATTCATCCTTAACGTCCAGTTGACTTAAGGGGATAAGGTCCAACTGATCTTGTAGAGAGGAAATAGTTTGGTTCAGATCATCTCTATCCACAGAAAGTTTTTTCCATTTCTTATTGTTACCATCTCTTTCAATATAATCCATGATTCTAGTGCCATACTTACTTTCAAGACTGTCTTTGACTACACCAAATTTGTCCATAAGGCTGCAATTAAACCAGTTATCGTCCCAGAATTTTATATCACAACCATCTCCCACTTTCCATTTACTTCCTTGTTTGATGAAATTTATAATCTTCACTAAATTATTCCAAAAAATGGAACCATAAGGAAAATGCTCATCTTGAAGAAAAAAAGACTTCTTGTTGATTAAGGTATTTATCCTTAATTACTTCTATCAGGTTGCTTCTCTGAGAGCATTCTCCACCCATTTTTGTAATAAGAGCCTCATTCATTTTCTTTTTCTTTTATGCCCAGTCCCCAATTTTTTTGGGAGTGCATACCTAAGCAATAATATCTTTAGAAGATTTGAATTTTTCCATTTTTTGTGAACCATTTCTTTCTTCTCAATAAAACAAGAGTTATGAGATCATCAATACTATATTTCTCCTTTAGATACCAATCAATAATGGGAAGAGGGGAGTATTGAATGTAATTTATAAATTTGAGGTCGAGAAAATCTAACCCATCATCAACCATACCCTCAGGCACTTGGAATAGTTTAAAATCTTGGATTTGTTGTAGGGTCATCCTTCCAAACAATCTATTTCTTACTTCAAATTCATCATCACAATCCTCCCAATAGTCTTCTATTGTTGGAACATGAGAGTATGAAAATCAAATATTGGGACTAATGAAGCTCTTTCTATCAAAAGGCACCCTTTTACAGAAAAGGATGCATGTTGAATGGATATCTGATTTTCTCAATATTTTGAGCATACATTTCGACATGCAAGTATAATTCACGAGAGATAAGGAAACTAGATACCTGATTTTTTTTTCTCTACACGTCCTTTGGAGGATATACGATTGTCTCCATAACTCAATCAAGATGATCTTTTCATTACAATATAGGGGAAGATTGTAAGGGATTCCCTCAAACATTGCAACTATGAAATTAAAAAATCTATGGAATTAAATGAATATGCTTCCAAATTATGTAATTATTTGGCTTATTAGGAGACTTTTGGTAGTACACCCTTCTAGTACTCTAACTATAAATATTTTGAAGACATCATTAACACTTCTTAAATGAATCTTACCGATGTCAAGACTCAATTCAGTATAGTACTCATAAAAGGAAGATTTTGTCTTCCTCCTTGACTAGATAGGCCAATACAAATCCTATACACTACAATAGTGTGCATCATATAGGAGGTCATGCGGGACTTGGTTTGATGAACTTGGGTGAGTTTTTCATGTCAAATTTCCACAGATGATTTCTCCCTAATTCAACATGTTTACCTTCATATATTAAATTAATAAAAATTATATCCATTCTTGAAATTATTTATTGGAAGGGAGGCCCATTACATTAGCTATGAGGGTGTTGATGTGTGGTAGTTCTTTAATGAAATCATTCCTATAGAGGTTTTGGGTAATTTAGAAGGTCCCTTTTCTTAATTTTTATCCAAGATTTATTAGTCATGGCCTAATATTTTTTGTAGCTAGGCCATACTTCATATGGGATTCTTTTAGGGTTGACACTTTGACATTTGCAAGTGGAGGTATTACAAGATCCAAAGTTATGTGATATGAACCACGTTGGGAAATTATTTGACATTGGGGATCTCTCGGTTCTCTAGATTGAAGATCAAAACATGATGCACAAGCCAATATAGTGTCGAGTGTACTAAATTGAAGTGGGAAAACTACCGTATGAGACAAGTCACATCGATAATTCTCGGTCCAGAGGATTTGATTTATCTTCTTGCATTATGATCCGTAATTACGCTAGATCCATATGTTTGACATCATTATCCCTAATTTCAGGTACAATAATTTCTAATGAGGAAATGGGCTCATATCCCATGTATTAAAATTTTATTTTGGCAAAGTATAGGACTTTTAAGGATAACATAGAGGGAAACCAAATACTTAGATGAAATTGGGAAACGCCAAAGAAAATGGGAAACAAAATGAGTAGGAGAACTAAAACAAAGAAAAACATGAATGATATCACTTACTATTTGGATGAAATAAGATCCCTACTTAAAATGAACTTGATGGAACCGAAAGTTTTAAATTTTTATTAAAAGCTGAAAGATTTGGAGGCAAGAAAATGGATATGGCATCATAGAAAATGACAGGGGCAATTCAAATCTTTTAAAATTGGTAAAGGACAAGTGGTTTGAGAAAATCTCACTTTACATACTTATACACTATTGGGTAGGCTTATAAAATGGAATTTTACAATTAGTATTGGTTTAAGGTGGACAATTAAGGTTACGATGGAACTTGAGAACTATTCCCTTATTATTGTGAGTGGCTACTTTAACTTATATATTTCCTTTCCTAGCTTAGTCGGTGATGTGGGAAAGGAAAAACTTTGTAACATTTCTAGTTGTCCTAAGTGGTGCCAACTTAAATGAATTTTCCTACTCACTCAACACCATTAGTGAATGTGGGGATGCGAGAGAATGAGGAATGATGTAGCAATTCCTCTTGTTCGACTCAAAGTTGATATATTTGATACTATGCCCTAATCAATTAAGTTTCCTAATAAGGAAGCTGTTGGAACTCGTGAAACAGTTCCTTCTGTTCCTCCAAAATCCAACTTTTTCCCAAAAATTATTCAGGACCAAAAAAATTACTAAGTACCATAAAAAAATGTTCACCAAGGGAAAATGAAACTCTCACAACTCAAAAAATTTGGTTTTGACTTTAAAAATTTAAATTTTTGAGTACATGATAATAGGGATCCTCGATGCCTTATCCAATTTTCTTATAACTTCACATTGGATGAACACCCTATGATTTTTATAATTTTTACATGTTTCCATCACCTAAAGAGTCTCCACTCAATCGTATGCCTTAACCACATTCAAATCATTTAGAAAAATATTAACTAAGTATCATGGAGCTTTCTTTCTTAACTTAACCAATGAAATTATATCATATCTAAACACCAAGCACACACTATTACCTAAAAATGTGGGACAAATCCCAAGG
Source organism: Taxus wallichiana var. yunnanensis (assembly GCA_018340775.1). Classification (NCBI taxonomy): domain Eukaryota; kingdom Viridiplantae; phylum Streptophyta; class Pinopsida; order Cupressales; family Taxaceae; genus Taxus; species Taxus wallichiana. The sequence goes on from CM031242.1 coordinate 32,514,015, forward strand.
CCAAAAATGGCTAATGGCATTAAACATGGTCGATGCTACATGAAATAATATTTTCAATGGTTAATGTTGTTAGGCCAATACCTTCAAAAGGACTAGGCACCTTTTCATGGATCCAAGAAATTAAAGGGAATCCCAAAATTTATCATATGGCCATGGAGATTAATTAAAAAGAACATAAATTTATGTAAAGATACTAAAGGCTTGAATTTTCAAATCTAAGGCCACAAAATGTTGTGGGAAAAATTTGGGTGCTAACATTGGCTCTAGATGTGGGATAGATACACCTGTGGGTATCGAGAGATCACAAACCTCAATTAAATTAGATTAGTGTCTCCATGAGATAAGCCTAAATCAATCCAATACTCCAAAGGCACCAATAACCTGGAAACTATGAAAATCTACTAATTTAATAAAAACTTGTGACAACACTAGAAGCTTATCTATGTAAAAGCACTTATTCTAAAACAAAAAAAAAAACTATGTACAACTATTTATAAAATTTATAAGTAAAATTGTATCTTAATCCTCATTCAATAAAAAAACCATTCACAAGAATGGATAATCAATATCCCTTCGCCTCAATTGTAGTAGCCTCTTAGGAAACTGAAGTAATAAAGGATTAGAAAAATGTTCTAAAATAGAGCACATAACACATCACTAAATTTGGAATCCCCAAATGTGAAATCATATAAAAAATATGAAAAATAATTAAAACAAGGTTCTTGTTAGAAAAAACGAGTATACCAAATCCCAAATCTCTAAACCAATCTGAAACTTAAATGAACAATAAATATCAATGTGTAAACTTGAAATATCACTACACAAATAATTAATAGACCCAGAGCTCATAAAATTATTTTTTAAATGAGTAGGGAAGGGAATCATGGATATGTAAGGTATAAACTTATAAATATCATTGAACCCCTAATTTTGATTAGTACCTAAACCAATATCATGCAAAAATTCATATTGCTCGAGAAAATCAAAAATAGTATTCACCTTCTTATTTGGTCCTTCTTCTTGTTGCTCCATTTTTTTATTCTAATCAAAATAAATGGGCTAACCAACAAGGTTAGGAATGTGAGTATCATCATAAAAATATTCAATTCAATCATAAGGTGACAAATCAATATTGTATAAATCAATTACATGATCACACACCATACTTGTATTTGCATTAATCACATTAAAAATCATTAATTAGTTTGTTGATAGAAAAATAATGAGTCACACTTTGAATCTAAAAGACACATGCAACATAACTCATCATCACATTGATGCAATGTATCATACAAAGTATCATCCAAACAATTATCTTCACTAGATGTGGACAAATAATATGTGTTAAAAATATGAAATAAAACACACTTAGGCTCAAACAAAGATCCATTAGAAATTTAAAGGTGCATGTGATGATCAAGAAAATGAAAAGAACTTGATTCATTGTAACAAAATTCCTCATATTCAACTTAATTTAAAAGAACATAATGAGAGGGAGGGTGTAAATTGTAACACCCACACTAGTAACATGACCAAAACATGAATAATGTTTTTAAACTTATATCAATAACACTTACATTATCACTTGGGCTCATAACAACAACACAATTCTTGAACCAAAACATGACATGCATCACTTTGCATGTATCTCAAAAATAAGGAGATGACAATGTCAAAAAAAAAAAATAGAAAGGAAAATTATAATACCACCAAGCCATAAAATAGCTTTTCAAGGGGAAATGGTGCTAATACTTCCACTTATCCCTCCACTAAGGAAGGGATACTAGCCTTTGGTTCCTCCAAAGAAGTCATGCAACCACACATGAAAACACACTTATCCCTCCACTAAGACTAGTCTCACCAACCTTTGTTTCCTCCCAAAATAAATAAGAAACCCCATACACCATAATAACACTTATCCCTCCACCTTTGGCAATGTAAGTCCCAACATACACACATGCATAACATACTCATGCATACAAGAAACAAAACTCATCAATAAAATGCATACACACCCAATGAGAAACCAATTAAGTCCACAATAGATTAAAATTAAGAGAGTGTGAAAATAACATTTCATCATATATGTATCACAATATCAAGCCTCCATATGAGGCTTGCAAGAGAGAGAGCTAAGGACATTCTAAAACATTAGTATGCACTACCAAGCCTTCAATGGCTTGTAAGGGGAACTAGGGTCATTCCAAACCACTTATCACTCCACTAAGGTATGGGGCATAAGTTCTTGGTTCCTCCAAGTAACAAATAAGAATGCATTATCACTTATCCCTCCACCTGGTTTATTCAAAACCCACTTATCCCTCCACTAGAACAAATCCCACATACCTTTGGTTCCTCCTTAAGTTCACACAAGGTTTAATTTGGTTTTACCACTACTTATACCTCCATAATGACCCTACCTTCCCCATACACAAAAATATACTTGTTATCCCCATAATGAGTACTAAACAAGTACACGACATGTAAGAAAACCACATTACTACTTAAATGAGAAATAAAACATGTACATCCCATCAAGTGATGGCAAGATAAGAAATTATTTTATAATAAACAAAAGAGGAGTGAGGTTTTATCCATCACTATAAACATATTTCATGGCTTGCAATTACTGATTTAAATAATTATTGTATAACAACATGAGTTAATGACAATAGTAGTCTTTCACACATGTAAAACTCATGAATGGGTTAACAATAACACATAACACATTTTTCAAAAAACATAGGACCAAACAATAAAAAGGCCACTAGATGAAATAAGAAGAGAGGGATTTCCCACAAAGTACATAGATCAATTAATTCACATTTCCCTTTTGTTAATTTAATCATTTAACATCATTATATAAATCATATTTATGTGTACAAAACATGTGCTCATTCCTTAAAATTACAAGTTTCCAATTTATTAAATGTTTGATCTCCAATTATGCACTTCATTATTTTCATTGGTTTTATGATCATATTAGGCATTTTAGTTGTTTTGGCACCATTCAAGGTGTATACGATGTTATAAAAATCGTTCCAAAATTTTGTCTCATTTACTCTTGTTCTTATTACATTTACATTATTAATTTGATCTCATGTTGGCATCATTTTAGAATCAACTACGGTTCATATAACACTTGTTCTTCACTTAGGGATCAATATTCCAAGGAGTGTGATCTCACACAAAACAATTAATTTTATTGTTCTTAGGTAATTTAAGTATTAAATACATTTTACAAGTGAGACATTCAATACAATTTTATGTATTCTAATGCCTTCTAAGGCACTATTTCTCTCATTGGGTAAACATATATTAAAGTGTCTTTCACCAATAATCCTCATAAGAGGTCCATGATTTATTAATTTCATTAACACTCAAAGGGGTCTACACCCTACTACGAGAAAAACTTAGAGTAATCAAATATATTTATCTCACAAAACCTTCATGCAACCAAGGTATTTCGATACTACTTGCCAAGGTAACACCTTTATCTGCGAGGAATAAATGAGATCAAGAAAAAAATTAATGTTTAGGTAAACTGACACAAAGAATCCATTCACATCAGTTAGATCTCTCAACGAGATCATTCCTAGGTGAAAACACCCCAACTATCCTCACAAGGACTGGGTTACATGTTAAGGTGCCAAGGACAATTATGCACCTAGGGAATACAACTTACCCATGAAGTGATTAGACCTATGACACCTAGAAATGTTGGTCTTTCTCACCCCAAGTATGACCAGGTGCTCATAGTAGCCATTTCCTCACACATAATACTTAAAAAAGGGTCTTTGTAAGACTTGTCCTAGGAGAAAGATAAGAAAACAACTGTTGATAGGTTTAATCTTTTCTTAAAGTGATAATGATATTACAAACTGGACAATCCTCGATTAAGAGGGAATGATACGGTAAGGGTTAGGAACTCACTTTATTTCGATGGTTTAGGTATAATGAGTTCTTACTAAGTAATACGAGTGTTAAGGGAGAACTACAATAATTACCATGATAAGAGGTTATTTCTTTTTAAAAGTCTAAACCATAAGTACAACATTTGAATACAACTACATAACCATTTCAATGCATACATGATATAACCAACTTTTATTTTTATTTCCTCCTTTCAAAAGGGTAAATAAACACAATTATTCAAAAATGCGATACATCTCATCATTTTGGAAATAATACCCATATTACAAAATAAGTAAAATTTTAGAGTCAAAATCCCTTCATTATTTTTATTTGTTGCACTACCTGCAACTGTCAAAATTTTGTAAACATGGTTAGCGAAAAACACTAGCATGGAAATCTCTTACAATCTAGCACAATTCACGATTACTAATTTTCCATTTACAATGAAATAAAACACTTTACACATACAAGAGAGGTAAGAAATGCATTTTTTAATTTCATTTCATTTTCAAAACTAGAGAGAGGAGAGAGAAATAACACCATTTTTCCCACAATCAATTTTATCAAAACAAGAAACCAAATGGAGATCCATACAATCATATGTTAGTGTCTACAAGTTTTCCCGATAGTTATTTGACTTGATAAGGGTCCCATGACACAAATTTTGTTTTGCTTTTGCGAAAGCATCCAAATCAGCTCGAAGGCTATGAAACCGCATTCAAAAAATAATTTGTAATGGTCAAATGTACCATGTGACTAAGCCTATATAATCTCATATATATATATATATATATATATATATATATGAAAACCATTAGAGTTTATGAAACTCAAATTTGGCAAACATGGTTCGATCAATGAATACCTTTCGGAATCATAATTGCGCTAGATTGACCTTGTCACCCAACGACCGAAGGCCTACAAAACCCACTTGTAAAACTATCTTGAAAAGATATTTTCTTATAACTAAGTATTGGTAGTGATTTTTATGGATAAATACTAGAGGCATGTGGAGCCCGAGTTCCATTTCTTCACCTAGAGCTTAAGCTGCAAGTCAAAACCAAATTGAACATTTAACTTTTGGCATTTGTCTAAAGCTACAAAAGGTCAATAGGGCTCTAAGAGGGGAGACGAAAAATGATCAAATGAACATTTGAATTCATTCTAAGGTTTGATATAACACTCCACGTGATAGGGAACACAGTAAAACATTGACTTTCCCATTTTAGGGTTTGGAGAGGTCTTTTGTGTGTCACGAGAAAATAGTGTCTTATTCACTTTTTGTAAGGTCATCAAGTAGTAGGTTTAAACTAGAAATAAAGTTTGACTCATCATTTGTGTTGTTTGCATTATCCAATATTTTTTTAAAGCTATCCGAACATCTAAGATGGTAATTCAGAATTGGGTTTACACTAAAAAATAATCCTTCTAATTATTTAAAAGAGGAAATTTCATTGTTTTATGCTACAATTCATTTTGATTACTTGAGAGCATATTCTTCCTTTGATTTTATTTTTTATATCATTGCAAAAGGTTAAAACTAGAAATACAAAAATCATACAAGATAGAGATGAGAAAACCATGCTTGTTAGTAAACAAAGTGGGATAAACATGGCTCCAGGTGGTTTGCATGCTCTCCAATCATTCTATGTATCATGTGAATCTCACCTCACCCGACCATTTTTGTGTTACATTCCAACTTGCAATTTTACAAATAGCCTATCGAGTTATGGATCGATCTAAGGATGAGCTTATCATATTGTTGAGTTGAGACCAAGCTCTAGGTGAGCTTCATTTCCAACTAATTGGGTGAGTTCCAAGTGTAACATAGTGTCCATATTATCATTTGCATATGGTTCCCATATTATCAAGCATCTTTCCAAGTCAAGATCGAGCTAGGTGAGTTCGTGAACAAGGTCATATTTCAATACCAAAGTCACCAAGTTACAACTCATAGTCCACCGGTCGGGCTCCATACCAAGCAATCCCACCACATCAAATTTTCAACCATGCCATGGTGCAGGTGATAAACATGTAAAGTCACAATGCTAAGTGGTCCACACAACATGAAGGCACCAAGCACACTAAATACAAAAGTGGTCCTTTGACCTAATTTATTTCAAGCATTATGTCAAATAGTTTACATGCCTAATGCATGTTTCCACATTTAGCATTAATTTAAAAAAGAGTCAAACAATGCCAATGCCATCCACTACTAAGCTCAATCTCATAACACTATGTACATGGCCCAATGGAGGAGGTGTTGTAAAAATTGTGGAGTTAGGCTATACACATATTAGTTGCATTTTCTTGAGAGTTTTTAATGCATTTTCCACATATCCATCATGTGTGTGGCCTACAAATATTATTTCCTAAGGAATATATTTCCTTGATATGTTCCATCAAACACTTAATTTTCCTTATCCATGCAATCAAAATTTATTATCACGCCTGAAAAAAAAATCCATTTTCCACTATGCTTGATAAATACCAGTTTGAATTTCTAAGCTCTTATTGGCACACACAGGTGGAATGCGGACAATAGCAGCTAAGAACACGTCTACAAGGTCAATGTTGATAAGAGAAATATATCACTCAATGTTTCTATAACTATATATTCAAGAATTAACTTCTTCCTTTTCAACAAAAGTGTTACTTTGAATAAAAATCATGTCCTTAACATTAATCATAGTAGATTCATTAGGTATTGAACATTCTAAATTAAAAAATGGAACAAATCATGTACAAAAATCCAACTTATAAATATATTCTTCAATATCAAAAATATGAAAAAATTCATTAGATACATCACCTTATCAACAAGTAACCCATTTTCACATGAGAATGCAAAATCAACTCAACAAATTCTTTGCACTTCATTATGTAAAGGAGAATTAATAGTAGGAAGATATGTATCAACAAATAAATCTAGTTTACTACCATTAAGTTTGTACCCAAAATTTGTGGAATCTTACATCCAATGTCTACAACACTACCCAATATTGTGCCACGTGGTGTAATTTTATGTTTTCAATCTTAAGGATCCTCTCATACATTAGTCAATATTCTTCTAAATTCACATTGATTGAACACCATGTCACGTTCACATAATTTTTACACATTTCCACCACCTAGATACTCCTCACTTGAAATTATTCCTTAGTCACTTTCCAACCATTTATCCAAAATAGCAACCAAGTCCCATTGATCTTTATTACTCCACTTAAATAATTAAGTTCTCCAATATATAAACACCATGCACACGCTCTTCCCCATGAATTTGGGATAAATACCAAGGCCAAAATAATAGCCAATGACATTGACCATGGTAAATGCCACTTGAAACAATATTTTTAATTGTAAATGTCATTGGGCCAATACCTTCAAAAGAACCATGAACCTTTCTATAATTTAAAGAAAATATAGGAACCCCAAAACAAATTATACAACAATTGAGATGAACCAAAAAGAGCATAAATGTCTACATAAAGATACCAGAAGGACCAAATTTTAAAATTTGAGGCCCCAAAATGTTGTGGGACAATTTTGGGCACAAAGAGGTCAAATATAAAGCACTGAGAGATTTCATCATCAATAACATCAGCACCATCAAATGTAATAGGAGGCCTAAGAGGAAGAGTATAGGTAATTTTACTAATTATAGAAACAAGTAGATGATCATATGTAGCAAGAGTATGTTGAACCCTATAAGTATGATGCACCTCTGAAGTTCTCTTAGATTTAGAATTATTATGATTAGGAAGTGGATCATTGAATATATTGAGATTTTAGTTATAATTGATAGGATTATATTACTCATGAGGAGTCAAATTCAATTGCATTAGCATTAACGAGGTGATGTATGGAATCAACAAGCTTGAATCATTTATTAGCAAAGTGTTTAATACATCTATGGAAGTCAAAATAGGCATGAGAATCAAAAATAATATTATGAGGCTTGTTTGTATTAACCTCAACAAGAGGAAGGAAGGATACAAAGTTACACATTAATAACTTTTGTATTACTCATGGTGAGGAGGGAAACCATGTGAATTTCCTTCAAGGAGAAAATTTTAGTTGAATATTTGTAGGTTGAGAAGTGGTATTAACACTAAATTTAAATGCATTCTTGTTATCATTATGTTTTCCTTTATTATTTGAATTTTCTTGAAATTTCGATATAGATTTATTAAGATTAGTAGATGCATACGTAATATTATGAAATAAAGAATCTTGACATGTCATTATTTTAAATGTGATATATCTTATCAAAAGGTTAAAAAATCACACATAATTGATTCTTTCATTTAGGATATATGAGACTTTATGTAAATAGATCTTGAAGCTCATTGTTCACAAGTATATTTTTCATCTTAGTAATCATAGTCGTATAGTGCAAAACATAGTCACTAATTGTTTCATTGATGTCATGATGCATCTTATCCATTTGAGAATATGAAATATTATCATCAATGTTGATAGAGAAGTGTGCAAGGAATTAATCATCCAAAGGATTAAAAAACCTTACATAATGTATATGTAGATCATAGAACCATTTTAAGGTATAACCTTTAAGGCTTCTAGGAATAACATTAGTAAGTAATTTATCATTGTAATAATAGTCAAAGAAAGAGACATAAAAGGTGAAAATATGTTATCGTAATCAAGTTTTCCTTCATATATGAGAAACTTATAAGACACAAATGAAAGTGGAAAAGGATAAGTAGCCACTTCAAGTGGTGTTCAAGTGCAAGTGGGTTATGAAGAAATTAAGTAGAATGCATAATTTTAGAAGTTTAACATGCACCTTGTTGTAATTATAACACTTGAGCTTGAAAATAATGAACAAGATGATTAAGGGTGTATGTAGTATAAGAGGAATGATAATCCCTATGGGTATGTACAAGAGATGTAGGAATATTAGCAAACATAATAACTAACATTGTAACATTTTGAATATAGGATGCCCCATAAATATAGGGAAATTAGATGTAACAATATCATATGCATGAGTAAGTACCTGAAAATTATACTCTTCATTATATTGTCGAGATTAAGCATCATGGGAAACCTTAGAGGTAAGAACCGTATTGATAATATTATCAATATTATGTGGATGGTCATGGAGATCTTGGCAAAATCAAGATAAGATTCAAACTTTATCATGTTAAAAATATTTAATCTCCTCCTCATTATTGATTACATTATATACAAAAATGCATTAATTTTAGCATGATTTACAAGGGCATCCAAGTTAGAATTTACATCTTGCTCATTATTATGTATATTTTTAGAAATAGTAGTAATATCTTGAATAGGAGAGGAGAGGAAGCCATAAGATGCTTATGATTTCTAGGTGTATTAGGTATTTGGATATTCTCAATGGGTGTACGATTAATATTATTACTCCATCGAAAGGGCATAAAATTGAAGCATACACAAATCTAAAACGAAACCCCATGAGTCTACGAAGAAGTTCGATTTAGAACTAGGTGACCGAGGCCAAATATGTTAAGAATGTGATCAATAAGAAGGTTCACTAAATGATTTAACATAAAATTAAAATGAGAATAAGAGGTTGGGGTCACTTACTTCACTTTTTATTAGGGTTATAAATATGAGATATATTCATATTAATTAATTTAGTATCGATTTGTAACTAAAAATATATCTATATTAGAAATTCAAAAGATATAATGATCAAAACAAGTGCTAAAATGAAACAAGATAAAATAAGGGAGATTTACTTACCTATTGTGTTCCTATAAAATTTGATTTGAATGTTCAAAAAGGGTGAAAATACTAGAACTAATATGCATGTGCTTGTTTTTAGTTTTAGGAGAATAAGATGAGAAGGTATGGAACTATCAAATGTATATGGAATTTCATACCTATTTGGAGGTTTTGTATGGTGATTTTTGGAATTTTTTCAATTTATGTGGCTATCCAAGCCTTTTAAATATGTCTTCTTTTGAAACCTTACGTGTCACACATGTACAAAACCCTTTATATTACCCGTAGTAGCTTTAAAACATAACCAAGAGTAGGATACCTTGCAAAACATTTGGTGGTTGAGTTGAAGAGAAATTAGTACACTTCCTACATTGGATTTATTCTAAAGAATCCTAAAACCACATTTAGTTCTCCATATAGAGATGTGATATCAACATGGATATAACTATATTTTAAAATACACACTTGATAAATATTTATAGTTTATTTGTGTGTTTGTTCTTAACTTGGATTTAAGAGCTTGTAATTTGGGAATATAGAATCTTAAAATTGGTTGAGTATTTCAAACCTATGTGGGTGCTTATCCTATCGTATGTTACTTGCATGGTAATTTATTAAAGCTTTAAGTGTTTTTGAAATGATATTTTATCGAGTGATTATAAGTGTTAGGTGAGTAAATAAGTGCATTTAACTTTCTTATATAGGGGTTTGTAGGTATAATTTTACATTAAATCCAACCCATGAGGATATTAGTGACCTATAGAAAGATATAAAATTTATAAAATGACTATTGGGTGAATTGGGAGAAAGCGGCTAGTTTCAAACCAAATTTTGGATAGTTTGGTCCTTATTTTGTAGTATCATACATGTAGGGAGTGATGTGCTAGAAAATTTTGGACATGAAACTTGAAGGTGACAAACTATTTTTTCTTGATGCAACCAATTTAGTGAGTGGTGAGCAATTTAAATGAAGAGATAAAATTATGCAATATGGATAAGGATAGGCAATTGAGCTTGTAATTTGTACACAATTCATGATTTAAAGGTTAAGTCAATACTAACATTATCAAGTGATAAATAACCAAATTTATGTGTCTACACTTCTCTACTAATAACTTTCTCCTAAAATCCCGATGAAACCTTCTTGAGTCGATTCCAAGAATTTTTACTCTTTGTACACCATTCCATCGGTGAAAAATAGGTTGGCTATTTCTATTGTGTACTTTACAGAATTATTTCTCTACTTTCTCTCTCTATAAGTTATCAAATTTACCCTAATTCAAGTTCATATTACTATATTTTAATATATTTATTCAATAATCTAAATCAGCAAAAGTTATACTATATTCTATACCTTGGTGTCCAAAACAACTAAATTATTTTAATGAGCCCCATAATCAATGAACACACTACAAACTTAGGGATTTTAGGTTTCAAATTTTCCCTCTTGAGGTTTGATTTCAAGTTTAAATTTTTAAATCTTATGGTTTAATTTACCCCTCAAGTATATTATATACATTTCGTGTAGATGAACAATGTTTTTACCTATCAATTAAAGTTTTCATATCTAACGTTACATGTTTATTTCTAATTTGTATCATAAACTATTACTATGTTGTTATTAATATTAATAGTTTAGCATCACATAGTAGTACATATGTGTGCATTTAGAATCCAATAGTCTTCTAGTTATTATTCGTAGAGAAATGGCTTGTGTAGCTTGCTTTTATCCTCCTTTAACACCTAATAACAAGGTTAACCAATGAATTCTACATGTCATTATTACTAGACTTATCTTAAATTGAAAGGTATTTATCATCAAAAATTGAAGGATTAAAGCACAAAAAAATCATCCAATGGTACAAGGTGGAGGTAACCTTGAAATGTACCTCCTAATCTCCCTTCACTTGCTAGAGTGTATATCTAAGTGGATAAATAAAATGATCAAATATGATGAAAATAATTTATTTTTCCAGTGAAAAAATCAAATTTTGGGGAAAACCCTATAATAGATGGATGCACCAGCACATCATAAGCCAAGTGGTTTAAAATAAATGCATTTGAAGTTTTAATTATATTTTTCAAGTCACATCATGTTTTTCGTAGTGGTTATATCAAAATTTGGAATAAAAGTGGAAGAATCATAAGTTGGAAAAGAAGCAAGTTATGAAATAGAAAAATATTATGAGGTTAATTTTTGGCCATTAGAAATAAAATGTTATTGATAGGTAAAATAATGTTAGAGATGAAATAATTTGGAGAAAGAATATAAAATATAATCATCTTGGGAGATTATGAGAGTTTGAGAAGAAATAAGAACATGATACACTTGAGAAGAAAAAATATTTTGACAAGCATTTTAAACAATAGAGGAATATCGGAAGAAATAGAAACTTCAATATTGATAGGAATATAATAATTTTGAAAAATATATCTACGAGAATATAAATTTTGTACGAAACTTCTTTTAATATATTCATGCATCCAAATTTCTCATTAGGATTTTTATAACATATCTTCTAAATTATGAAAGGTTCTCAAGACCTTATTCTTTTATGTAATCATTATGATCATATTCTTCTTCAAATTCATGCACTTTATCTATTTGATACCCATTCACAACATTTTTGTTCAATAAACACATATTTTTCGATAAAGAATTCAAATTTATGAGTTATATTGAATACATTTATAAATTACATTTTACTTTGATCTAAAACTATGCTCATAATAAGATGATAATTATTTCAATTAATCCTTAAAATTCTATATCTAAGAACTTATGATGTTATCTAATTGAAATCAAGAATTCACACTACACATCACATTGTAATATCAAAACTTGGTTTGATATAATTAACATCTTGTGATACATGTAAATATAATTATAGAATAATTTATACATAAATATAGTCATAAGATTATGTAAAGGATGGAATTACATGTAAACGCAACTTCTATAAAATATATTATATAAATTAGGATTAGGGCATATAACTAATTCACCATTCTACCAAATGCAAGGGTGTGACAATGATCTAAAAATGGGTAAGGTAGTTTTTCATGGTGTTGTAATTATGTCTAATAATCTAAGAGATTGGAACTGAATAAGGGATAGGTTTTTCCACTTGAGACAGGTACTCTTGATGAATGTGTCTTAGGGATGTTGAATTCTTTCTCTAGTACTATGACCTGAAATATGATTTTGGAACTTGTTGTTCCTATGTTTCTAGACATGAGATATATAGATTGTGCGATAATTCGTTTTTATTTAAAAAGTTATTTTTGCTTTGAAACCTTAAATATCCTCTTGTGACCTAAAATGAGTAAGTATTAAAATTGAGTTGAGCTTCCTCAACACACTCATGAAGATTGAGTGTTGTCTACATATAATTACTCTGAAGAGGCCTTTAAACCATGTTATTATTCTTCCCGATAGGTGGGCGATAACGTGTAAAAGGATGTAAAAATAGGTCTCTAATTAGGCCATCAACACATGGCAATAATTCTTTACTTCACTCTTAGTGCATGATGATGATCTAGGGAAGAAAAGGACGATGTAATATTATTTGTATAGCTTGTTGTAATGTGATCCATGTGGGAGAGATGTTTCAATTGTTGGGATCAAATACCTTCTTAGATTGTTCTTGGGTATGGATATCATTAGATTCCCCTAATAGGTTAGGAACGTGTGTTTATATAGATGAATTGTGAAAATTATTTCCTACTCAATTGGCCCTAAGTTCACTAAGGTAAGTTGTGCATTTAAAAATGTGACCATTGCAAATAAATGGATAGGTTCTTTGGCCTAAAAAAACTATTGGTCAATGTTTTCTTGAGATGGTGAACTCATCTAGGATTAAGATGGAATCGATCGAGACATGAGGAGGATTACTAATATTCTAAATATGTGTTTTGTATAAGGTGCATTGATTCTACATTTTTAATAGGGAGAATAATTCATGACCTAGTGGGTTTAGAGTGCAGTATTTGAGTAGGATGCCTTTAAGTTTAGTCAATAAATGTGTAAATGGGATAATACTAAGATAAATGTCAAATGATTAATTCCAATTTACATAGGACCAAATTTTGGGTACTACGATTTCCCCATTTTAATCTAATAATGAATTTTTTTGATTGAATTTGAAAAGGGATAATAAAAATTCAACCTCTCACCCCTAAACATAGGGGTGTGAATTGTGTAAGATAAAAATTATTCCCCCACATCATAAATGTACAATATTTTAATCACATGTCAAAGATGTGTATTAATTACGAGATAGATATGTATAAAATCAGTAAATGAAATTACAAATTCTACTAAAACATGAAACTACTACACCTTATTTACCATAATGTGTTTTTATATGGATGTGTGAGCCAAATATATATATAAGAACTACAAATTTGGGAATTTTGTGTTTCCATCTAGTGTTAAGGTGGCTTGTATCACCATCTTAGCATTTGGTTTTGTTGTGTTTCCATATAGTGTTAAGGTAATTTGTGTCACTAGATTAAAATTTAGGTATGTTGTGTTTCCATATAGAATTAAGATAGCTTATGTCACCATTTTATAATTTCATATATTTGTGTTTCCATTTTGTAGGATGTTGATATATACGTAATGTATAATGATGTGTATGTAAGATTTATGTAAACATGTAATATGTCATGAATAATTGTGTGAATGCCATCACATTGTTTATCTCAAAACAATATGGATATGATCTATGTGAACTACTAGAATATCCCATGATATCCCCCTTTTTAAATGAGGGATGTTAAAATGTGTCACTTAGATCAAAAGATAAATTTTTTGTTGTAATAATTATACAACAAAATCATCGAGATGTGAACCATGCACAATATGTAAAATATTCATTATGATGTAAGTAATTTACATCATATATGGCCATTAGAGAAAAAGTAATTTATTTCATCTCATGGGTAGCTATATAATAAATATATCCAATAATCCATATAAATCAATAGGTAAGAGTGTAACAATAAGTGTTATATTATCGTGAAAGTAAGTATGTGAATCAACACCTGATGGTTCCAATGGGACCTATGACACAACATGACAATACATTACATGAAAATCCTTCCAAAAAGTAGATATAAACAAAAAAATTTGAATACTTTACCAATGTTATTAATAGTTAGTTGTGTGTGCAAAGTAAGTATTTTTCAATCAATGTCCAATGGGAAATGTGTATAAATCAACAAATATATCAATCAATGTGATATGATAAAGTGTATACCAATTACTATGATATATATATATTATGAGTAAGTATTTCTATAAATCATGTGTTATAAACAATGTGTTTCATATGTAAAGTGTGTCTAAATAAAGTAGCTCAAGAAATATGTATCTCAAGAAATATGGCATAAGATATATGTTTGAGTCTATAGATGTATAAGTTAATGTGTACATGAAAAATATGGGTGGTAGGAACCATGTGTAAGTGAGCATAAAGCATACAAGTAATGAGAAACCAATTCATAATGCAAACAAAGGAATTAGTTAAATAGATCGGAGATCACATATAATGGCATATATCAAGAAGAGAATAGAAGATATAATCTCATAGAGAAAATAGATCATGGAGCATGGAATGGCATACATAAAACCAATCATAGAGTATAAAATGACATATAACACACAAAACATACAATTGAATAAAGAAAACATAACATAGATAGTACAATTGAAAATTTTCATAAAGTATACAATGTCATAAAAGCAAACAAGTGCATAGAGCATATAAGTAACTAGTGCATATATAATTCAAAATCACAAAGAAATCAAGGAATAGAATAAATCATGGGTTATATAATGTGTATAAAAGATGTGTTTTTAGAGAAAGTGATGTTTGAAGTAATATAAAATAGCCAAAAGCAAGATCCCAAGGCCAATAGTTGTCAAATGAGAATAGTTGTGTGCAATAAGAAAGTAGTAATGTAAATAATCAAAGTAGTCATAGATCATGTCGAATTGGTACATAAATGTAAGCATCATTATCATTATATATAACACAATATAGTATGTTTCATAAGATATAAGTCCGTGCAAGATAAGTAAGAGAATATTTGTATCACCAATGGACTAGTGTGTAAAGATATGATCTTTGTAATCTCAATAAGTGAGATTTACCCAATGTAGGTATGCCCCCAATATGGTATGTGTCCCCATAAGGTACACGGTTTTCATAATTCACCAAGTGTGAAAGATATTATTCATTTAGGCTCGATATGTAATAGACCCTAGTATAGATATGCCATCGGGGTATAAGGCTCAAGAATCTATAACCTATGTGAATAACGTTCCTATATTTATGGTATCTTAAACCATATTATTTTTACTATGAGGATAAATTCCATAAGGATGTAGTGTTTGTGGAGTTCTTATCACTTTGAATAAATAAAATTTCTATGTTTTTGAAATGATTGAGAAAGTCACATATTGGTCCTAATTTTGTATTTTTCAATACTATAATATTTTTTTCCATAAGAGAATGATATGGAAAAAAATACAAAATTATATTTGTACTAAGGCCCCTAGGCCATATATGCTATGATAATATAAGAAATGGGATGGAGGAATGGGTAATAATTGTTTCCTCAAAATCACATCAAACCCCTTGAATGTGTTGTATAATCAAGTTGTGCCCTAGTCATGAATTAGATGGTAAATATCATAATATTGAGAATCTTGCTATGAGAAAATTACATTGGTAGTTATGTAGGAGAATCAAATATGTGTAGAGAAACTAACATCTGATGATATCAAGGCACTCAAGAATGTCATATTTATCCACATAATCTTAATATTATTGAAAAATACATAAATTAGAAGATGTATGTGGGTGTTATGTATAGGTTAACCCTAGATATGAAACACTCGATGTAAAGGTATGTCATCATGCAAGTGACCCCATTGAACCATTGGTTATTACACTATTTGAAAAAATGGATGTTAATTAATCCTCACTTGATTTGGAGTGTTGTGATTTATCTTATGTAGGAATTGTTATGGGATTCACTTCCTTGGTTGAAATGTCACTATCATCACAAAATGGACCTTGTGTTATTGTTATCAAGTTTCCATCATATTTAAATCTAATATACTCATTATTGTTATCCACAATTGCTCACATTTGGATTAACCAATGTTTTCCTAAACTTAGATTAAACTCTTCCATATTAGGAATGATAATGAATGTTATTTCAATAACTATCGGTCCTACTGCAATCGAAAGAGTGATGTATCCTAAAGAATCCTCATAATGTGAGGTATGGTCAAAATCATCTTTGTTATGTCTAAGTTGATAAATGAAGTTTACACTACATGTATTCTATTATTTTACCCCTGTCAATTATGACTCTTTTTGACATTGATTGCTAATAAACGCTTGAATGAGAATTGGGTTGATTTGTCACTTCTTATACAAGAATTTTAATTGAGGTGACTTATTTTTTGAGTACCTCTTATGTAATAATTTCCCCTGTATCTTATGATATACATATATTTGGTATAGGTGTGTACGTCATGTATAGCCTTTGATTAAGAAGATGAAAACGAGGGTTGATGATCATTGGTTATGTCTTATGTAATGTGTTATGCCTCTTGTGTATGATTTAGATCATATTTGACATTGTTATGAACTAATGAATTGTGTTTATCTGCCCATGTACCTGTAGAATTGAAATGGGGTTTAGAAATTCTCCCAATACATTCCTTTTGTTTTGGTACCCATTTTCAATAAAGTTGTAGCTTTATATCAACTTGTTCTATGGTAATGTGGACATGATGACTAATTACTTAAATTTATTGTTACTGAGGCATAAAAGTCACTTTTATTATAACCATTGATTCTATGTGTCATCATGACAAAATATTATGCTCGTTTTTAAAAAAATCCTTTGCATGTCTTTCTTTCTTGTGATTCCCATAGTGGTGTAGTGCCCACATTTTACGCATCCAAATACAATAGTAAAATACCAGGATAATTTTTTTTTGACTTACATTGCTCACTACACACAACACAACACGGGCTCCAAGTACAAAAACTTGACTCACATACGACAATCACATAAGTCATCGACTCACATAGACCCATGAAAATGACATAGGCATGTCAATGCCACACTTTTCCCAATGAACAAATACTAGCAATGACCCAACCACAAGAAACATGACTTCAGGAACGGTGAACCCACAACACATAATTTCTTTAATTGCATCTTAGTTACGATTAACATTCTAAGAACATTATTGTGCAAGGATAGTTATGCATCACGGAAATTTCCATAACTTACTTTCTTATTTGGCACAATTCAAATCACATATAAAATACTTAATTATCTTGTTCTTATGTTAAGAATATGCTTCTCAAATGTTTATTTAATGTTTAAAATTTACCCTTGCTACACAAGTGAATCTAACGTGATGTCAAGGTGAAATATTGGGATTAAGGAAGACATAGATTCGAGATAGCTTTTTTTTTCCCAAGAACATCCATCGATCACAGAATAGTTATTTCGCTACCATAGTTAATAAATTTCAATAACTTATGGAATTCCATTTATATTTATATATCTTTTGTTTTCGAAGTTTGGTCACACCAAGGCAATTTATATTCTTTGCAATGCATGAAAAAGTTTAATTAAGTTATAAGGACTCCAAGAGTGACCTTAATCCTAATCTCCAATCTCGTTTTCATCTTATATGACATGCTCTTACATTGCACTATGGTCTCGTTCTTAGCATCGTCTCAAAACAAAAGAGTTACGAAAGCACTTGTCTGACATCTTAAGGAAGTACATGGTTAGGAGCATTATAAACTACACATGAACACAAGTGACCTATGTTCATGAAGATCCCATGTCTCGCATTGCACGATTCCGCATAAGAAATATTCCTTATTCCTTAATGCCATAAAATGACATAACAAGGGATTATGGGACAAGATTTCAGTTTCTAAGGTTCTCTAGAATCAACATCTTTCAAATCAATTTCGTATGCAAGGAGTTAAATTATAGTTTTCTACCCACAAGTTAACATCCTAGTCAACTAGGGTTTAGTTTAATTCCAATTTTCACTTAGGGCTTTACGCTCTATTATAGATTAGATTAAGGTTCAAAACATATTCACCCTATAAACCCTCCAGTAAAAGATCAAAGCACTATAATGTCACTAGCCAAAGATAGTACATATAGCTAAGAGGATCTATTCATTAACAAAATTTTAAGTGATAGAACCACTATTTCTCTAGCTCCATGATGTCATCTAGATCCCACAAGAAATTCATTTGATGTGGAAAATTTAATTCTAAAACTATCTTCGGAAGACAAGGCAGTCCACTAGGACACAAAGGAAGCATTAACTCTACTTACTCCAAGTCAAGTTTGATTGTGTTGCTCCTATATGTCTGGTTTATGTCGATGTCACTAAACATACCTACTAAGATGATCAACCCATTCAGGGGATCTTATTTTCCTAAACTAGGATGTTCCATCGAGTGTAAAGGTTCGTTTGAAGGTCACAATTTTCTACGCTAAGGGATTTACATAGGCAGGTTAGTTATATACAAATTTTGAACTAGGGTTGACTGTTGTGGTTAGGTTCCTTTATTACATTTTCAAGGTAAGAAACACAACACCAATTGTTAAAAAAATAATTGCAAAATGAAAGTTCACTACAAGGTATAAATTTCAATTCCTTTTGACATTTGTATTCCACTTTTACCATAACAATTTTGGGATCAAAATAACATCCATGAAAGAAATACCAATTTCTCGAGCACTTAATAATCTAATGAATTTTACATACTACCAATTTCCACAATAATTCCTTCAATATATTACCAAAAATAAACAAATAATTACTCAATGCCTTTACATCATCATTCTTTCGTCCTGCAAAAACCACATGAGCAAGATATCTCGCAATAAATCGTTGGCATGGCATCCACCCTAATCTAACATAAGTATCATTTTTCAGTTTCCCATTTACATATGATAATATTTACAATTTTCAATCGAAATAAAAAGGTTTAGATACATGTATTCATTACATTTCATTTTGCTTCTTTTTGTAACCCGGAGAGAGAAAGAGAAGGGTAGAGAGAGAAAACACCGTTTTGTCAAAAGTTCTAATGCACACAACAAGTTACATTATAGTGTTTTAAACAGTTATTTACATGTGTTAAAAGTTTTCAGGGTGATTTGGAAACCCTACGAGGGTCCTGTACGTGCAAAAATTATAAGATCTTGTATTGCCAGAACAATGTGACACGTGCCCCAATGATGATACATGTCTCCTCATAAGGTGTTTGGGATCCAGAAAATCTCTCCAAGTATGCATTAACATCCCGCATGACCCGCTTAGCCCCACGTGCTTTGTTTTCTCTTTTCCTCTCTGTTCTTAGCCTTTTTCTCTTGATATGAAACCACCACACCACAGGCGGCGGTCTCGTGACCGCCGCCGCCTGAGTAGAAGCGGTGGTCTATGCTTGCTGCCCTTCTCGGAGCGGCGGTCCTTTACGCATTTTTAGAAATCTCTTTTAACACGACTCACGTATTTTCAACATTTTACCAGCTTTCTTTCACCGCCATAAGCTTGCATTTATGATTATGGTTCCTTAGAATAGTGTTTTGCCATTGTTTATAGTTTAAGAGTTCCATTTGGTTTTACCTAGGGTAAATGCAAATGCTATAAATAGTTGGCTTGTGCTCAAGCAAATGGCCCCTCAAAATTTTCCTCGATTTCTCTTTGTAATAGATTTAGTTTTCATTTTTCTTAGAATGCTTAGTTTCTTTCATTGCATGCTTAGTTAGCATTTTTCTTGTTAGTAAGCCACATATTCATCTTGTGCAAAGAAATCTTGCTTTGTTATTTTATCCAATCCATTGGAATAAAATAATCATTTACCAATAGGAAGCCATTAAAGTTGTAGCTTTTTCTCCTCAAAGCAGGATAGTTTCGGAGTTACGGGCGTTTTATGTTGCATGACTCATGATAGATCCCACTAGGAATTGCATAAGCCAAGCTCGTACTCTTGTGCTATCCCTCTCCTACTCGCATTGTATTCGATCGTGTACGAGCTGCCTTTACCCCAATATCTACTTTTGTTGATGCTAGCATTACACGCTTTTACGGATCCACATGAACACAAAGGAAGGCGAGGAGATCACACTTTGAGGGGACAAGATCACACACACCATCGGATTTGCCAGCATTGCAGTAGAATCAGGTTCTAGCTTTCAAAGTTCTAGTTAGAATCATATCAAATAGAGTAGTTAATTGCTTTATTTCAGTTAATTCTACTCTCGATATTGCTAGGGAAGCTGTGGGGATTGATAGTTTCTGAGAAACTATGATTCACTCCTCACTTCTGAGGTAGGATCGAGAGCCTTGCAAATAGATTAGATGAGCTATTTGATTCTTTAGAATATATCTACAAATTGCACAGACAAATAGCTACACTCGGTTATTTTGTTTGTTTTAAGTTATTATATTAGCTATCAATTCTAGATATTTTAAATAGTTGCTTTCTTAAATTCATAAAGCTCGTCAGAAAACACAAAAAAATAGAGAAATCATATATGCTATAGATACACTTCACATAGTTAAATTTCATTTTACTATAGTTCATTTTACATTGTTGCTTTTGTATGACAATCACGGGACCTAGAGAGCCCAGGGAATACGTATTCGAGCCAATCGTTCCTCAGCCCAATCTCATC
This sequence comes from Taxus wallichiana var. yunnanensis, assembly GCA_018340775.1. Classification (NCBI taxonomy): domain Eukaryota; kingdom Viridiplantae; phylum Streptophyta; class Pinopsida; order Cupressales; family Taxaceae; genus Taxus; species Taxus wallichiana. The sequence continues at coordinate 32,535,417 of CM031242.1, forward strand.
ACAACGATAACTAATATAGACCAAAATCTTAGGATCCAAGTCTTAGAACAATGGTAAGCTTGCAACAAATCAATTCCCGATTGAGTGGGTTAAGCGTAGAAAGCGACCAAGCACATACGTTTTGGTCAAATCAACCAAACTACAGATTACCCTAGGCAACATTCATATAAATGTAGAAGGGCTTGAAAGAGAACAAACATTTGGTTGTGATCCTTTGGTCCCACAACCAGGCGCAGGAGACACTCTTACAGATATAGATACTAGCCTAAGAATTCGGGTTACGCAAACGCCTCTAAGATATTACGAGAAAATCACACGATTATTGATCCTAAATATAGAATTTGAGAAATCATACGGTTCTTGGATACTAGGGATTAGGACTTGATTTCATGCATGACCATAACGAGTCCACAACAACTAAGAGTCTATGGTTGTGACCCAAAATCCCGCATGACCCAACGAATCCATAGGAGAATTAGGCATAGATTTAGCCTACGCACACTAGTATTCGGTCTACTCCACGTCCACCTATCATCATCGAACAATTGTCCTTGTTAGACATAGCAGCTAACAAAGCTAGAGAGTTCTGGACTAGGCTAGAGAATCGTCCATAGAGTCGACTATATTTACCATCCACCATATGACCCTGTCCGGAGAAATACACGAAACTATTCCGGGTCACTTTCCACGTATTCCACAACCTATAGATCGAATCACACCAGAGCTCAATATTGATTGGAGCCTTCGAGCAGTCATCCTTGCTGACCGATCTATCACACCAGTTCAAGTTAGGAGGGCCTTCTTTGCCTTAGACTCACAAATTGCGCTAGTGCGTATTGAAGACATTAGATTGCCTAACTAGTTTGTCTGCATCCCATACATATTCCATCCCCCTTTGTTTGTCTCGGCATGACCTTGGGAGGTCGGGTGCAAGGAAGAGTCACTTGTAGATTCCCATGCTCACATGTCACTTTTCCGTCGTACAAAATTGGTGAACCCAACGTGAAACTTCCTACTTTCTAGTTCGGAGTCATATTATTACGTGTTCTTCCAAGTTAGTATACTTTTCATTTTTTCTGCCTCATTGGCTTTCACCATCACCTTCGCTCCTTCCCATTATTCTGTGGGTATTCATATACCCCCTGAATATGTCAGGATTCGATGCATATGGTAGACCCCTCTTGGGTCTTGAGGCATACTACGCCAAGCAAAATAGACAATCATCACCCTCACTCTCAGTATGGGGTGACAACTACTCAACTAACCAGTTGTCAACACAAACTCTGAGAATCGAGATATAAGTCATCATTTCAAACTAAGGAGTTAGATCAGCTCACTCAAACGATAAACAGAGCCTTGAGGCTTGAATAACATGGCGTTCATAGGAGAATCTGGTTCATCTCCTCGAATCTTTGCTTAGACCACAAATTAGTAGACAATCGGACTCATGCGAGGTTTAGGCGATGAATATTTGATGACGTTATGCCAGAACAACCAACGTTCTCGAAGTATGTATCCACTGTGTAGGAGGTTTACAAATACAACCCGAGGTCTCTTTTCAAGAAAATACTTCCATCCCATTACATATAGGAAATACCCTCGGGAAACTTGGCAGGGCAGTGATCAGTTCATAGCGGGGTATCATAGACCTATACAACACCATGATATACAACAAACGCCACCAAGGTAGAATATCGTGACTTCACCAAATGAAGTCATTTCAACTCTAATAGAAAAGGTTAGAGGGTTAGAACTTGCCCAAGCAAGTCAAAATTCACAATTCATACAAGTAGGAAGTTCCAATCCTCCACACCATCCTAGCCAAGTAGACCTCCTCACAGGAGTAGGCATGTTAGGCATGACTCCTCAGTATTCACAACAAACACCAACTAGACCCACCATCTCTAACACTGTTCCTCCCGGTCTAGTACAAAACAATCCATTCATGGACAGTACCCCGTCATACTTAAACATGTACTCCAAATCGCCACAAGGGGATATGTTCTCCTCTCCCGGCATGTTTTCTCAAACACAGGGGCTTCCTTATGCCCCTGCCAATGCATACACTATGCCATGTCAACAACCCATTCCACCACCGCTCCCTCAACAGGCACCATCAATGGTCGAAACATATGCGATAGGGACTTATTCAGAATATTTGAAAGAACCCTTAGATTTCACCATACGAAATTTCATGCTTCCAAGACCTCTTCCCGATTTTCCCAAATACAAAGGTGAGGGAGATTCAAACGCACATATCAAAGCTTACGCTACTGACCATTCGAGAACTACTCCCATGGGATGGGGTTGTTCTTAAAATATTCCCAAAAACCTTGGAAGGCATCGCTCTCAATTGGTATTATAGAATACCTGAGGCTTCCATACACTCATTCAAACAACTTGTGTCGAGTTCATCAAGGCCTTCGACATGAAAAAATTATTAAGAACAGAAATCAGAGAGTTCTTACACATCAAACAAGAACACAACGAACTGCCGCCCATTTCATCTAAAGATGGCGTACAGTTTTTTATTCTTTGGCAAGTGCTCCAAACATGGATCAAATGGAACTATGTGATTTATTCCTTCATTCTCTTAGCAGAGAAGTAAAGGAAGAAGTCCAAAAGTTCCCATTAAGAACTTATAATGAAGTATTGGAGAGTGCTCTTGAATAGATCAAGCAGTGATTGATAGTGGTCATGCAAAACATATGGAGCAAGCGGGAGGTTAATCGCCCCAACGCAGAACACTATAACTTATCCTACTACCACTAACGTCAATCAAGGACCTAAAATCCTTAACAAAAATTGGGGTGTAACAACAGATGGAGTAACCGACCATCCTAAAAAGGTAAATGTTGTCAATACTCCATCACAAATAAACAACCAACGAAATAACAACTTTACCCCAACATAAATACGGTGGATTTTAACCATCCACAACAACAACAACAACAACAACGGTGAAATCCCATACGGGGTCCAAGCCAAAATTCAACTAGGTACCAAAACCGAGAATTCAAACCAAAAACAACAAACGCAAAATTTTAATAAACAACGGTTTGATCAAAACTTTGGGCCACAATACACATCAAACCAACAAACTAGGAATTACAATCCTAAATCGTATTGTGGTTTCCACAAAAGTCGGGGCCATGACACTAGAACGTGCCGTGACTACAATAAATTCATGCAACGCTTTCCGGATGAACAAAGACAATTTTTCATGGATATGTTCTTGGCGAGATCCTACGTCACCACGTCAAATACCTTTTCGGGGAAGTTTCCCCTTAAAACGCACCCCTGAAGATCTTTAATGATCCACTCCCAAATCACGATAATAATAGGCTAAATCTAATTGGGATGAACAAGGGTGTAATGACAGGAAACAATGATCATGAAGCCTCAACCTCGCTAAATCCATTAGTTGCGCCACAACTAGGAAGTCAGCCACGACCTAAGGTAGTTGGTTTAGTGGAGTTAGATGCTGAACTACCCATCAAAGCTATAACAAGGACGCGAGAGTATTTCTCTCAGCCAAGTCCAAGCCACCTGCCAGAGGCAGATGACATCCAACAAATCGTAGTAAAACCTGTGGGTGCCTATGATTTGATTAACGACCTAACAAAAACCTTCTCACACATTTCATTCTTAGACTTACTAAAGAACTCTCCTGCTCACAGGGCTGCTCTTTTAGAAGCATTAGGTTTAGGTCATTTAATTAACATCACTCCACCTCCTGAAACACAAGTAAATCATGTGGAATTTGATGTTCATCCTCCAGGGCAGGCAGATAGGGACGTCGAATTCATATTTTAGATAAACAAAATGCCGACAGATGCTGAGATCGCATGCCAAGGTGATCCAGCCTTACATTTACAAGTATGGGTTTATAACAACTATGTGAAGCGTGCAATGATAGACGATGGGGCGGTGGTTAACATAGTCCCCTTCTCTTTCCTTCAAAAGCTAGGGTATGGAGAAACCAATTGTTCCACAACTCGAAATACACTAAGGGGCTATGATAGCCTTAAAGCCACCTCGGTTGGAACTATAATATTACCGGTCACCTTAGGACCCAAAACCATCTTGACTGAGTTTTATATTATAGATCGGGAAACTAACTATAATATGATCCTCGGCTGACCATGGATACACCGCATGAAGGCAATCCCTTCTACACTATTTCAAGAAGTAAGGTTTTTACATTTAGGAAAGATATTTGTGGCCAAAGGTGATCCAAAACCATTCGATGTACACCTAGTGACTTAAAGAAAATACAGGCATACACTCAGAGTTTGAACTCCTAACAAACCAACTTAATAAACCTACCAGCGTAAAAACAAAAGAAAGGTTGGTACCTATGATAGATCTTGAAACTATGAGCCTAGCCAAGGCAACCCCAACCCCCAAAGATGAGGCTAACCTGTAGAAAAAAGTATCATTAGGAACTACCACGAAAACATGTAGAAATGCTAGAAAAGTAAAAACAATTTCAAAAAGATGATCCTTTTGCATTCTGTGCGAAACCACTGCCCTGAGTAGAGAGGTGGTTTTGTAACCGCCGCCTTAAGGGTGGCCGCCGCCCGGGCAGGGCGGCGGTCATGGTCCGAAAACCCACTCGGGTTTTTAAACTTAAAAAACCTAAAAAGTGCAAAAAATGACCATTTTACCTAAAAACAAAGCCTACCTAGTAGGCGCCCCCCCTAGGTGGACCTTTTAACACTAACATTTTCAAAAATTACCCCCCCATGACAAAATATTTAGCATTTCAAATTTAAGGGGGTAAAAAGAATAAACTGAAGAAAACTAACTTTGTGATCTCACGGGTCTATGTTCCGCACATGGAGGCATGATCGGTATCTCGTCACGGATGTTTCGACTCTACTCACACAAGAAATCGTCACCGTGGGTCCCAGATCTCAAAATCAATCAAATAGACTCGCACAAATGAATAGGAAAATGGGCCCACTTTCATATATATAGTGCCTTGATTTGTTTTAAATGAATTTTCACAGGTTTGGAGCGCCGATGGAGGTAAGTTCTTATCCCCGCACAAATGGTACGTTCTCATTCCCTATTATTTTAGCGTTTATTTTTCAAACTATTGTGTCTATCTGCACTTGAGTTCTCTTTTCATTTTACAGGTAGCGGGAATTTTGGACGGCGTCATTTCAACACACGGATGTATCAGGTATAACTTCTAACTTCCCATTTCGGGACCGCCATACTCGGACCCACCGTTTTACACCTCTTCATGGCTAAAACGCTTCTCTGAGGGGGCAATATGTACATACCCAAAATTGTAAGGTACTGTACTACCAGAACAACGTGACACGTGCCCCAATGATGATACAGGTCTCCTCGCAAGGTGTTTGGGATCCGGAAAAGCTCTCCAAGTATGCGTTAACATCCCGCATGCCCCACTTAGCCCCACGTGCTTTGTTTTCTCTTTTCCTCTCTTTTCTTGGCCTTTTTCTCTTGATGAAACCGCCTTTTGCACAAGGCGGTCCTTTACGCATTTTCCATAAAGCTTTTTTAACACGACTCACGTATTTTCAATGTTTTACCAGCTTTCTTTCACCGCCATAAGCTTGCATTTATGATTCTGGTTCCGTGGAATAGTGTTTTTCCATTGTTTATAGTTTAAGAGTTCCATTTGGTTTTTACCTTGGGTAAATGCAAATGCTATAAATAGTTGGCTTGTGCTCAAGCAAATGGCCCCTCAAAATTTGCCTCTGATTTCTCTTTGCAATAGATTTAGTTTTCATTTTGCTTAGAATGCTTAGTTAGCATTGTTTTACTATTAGTAAGCCACATATCCATCTTGTGCAAAGTACTGCTGTTATTTTATCCAATCCATTGGAATAAAATAGTCTGTTTACCAATAGGAAGCCATTAAAGTTGCAGGTTTTGCTCCTCAAACAGGATAGTTTTAGGTTCTAGACGTTTTATGTTGCATGACTCGCAATAGATCCCGCTAGGAATTACATAAGCCAAGCTCTGTACTCTTGCGCTATCCCTCTCCTACTCGCATTGTATTCGATCTGTATTACTGATTTGTCTTTATCCTAATATCTACTTACATTGATGCTAGCATTACACACTTTTCTGGATCCACGTGAACACAAAGGAATGAGGAGATCACACTGAGGGGACAAGATCACACACACCATCGGATTCGCCACTATTACCAGCAGAATCCAGGTTCTAGCTTTCAAAGTTCTAGTTAGAATCATATCAAATAGAGTAGTTAATTGCTTTATTTCGATTAATTTACTCTCGATATTGCTAGGAATTTGTGGGGATTGATAGTTTCTGAGAAACTATGATTCACTCCTCACTTCTGAGGTAGGATCGAGAGCCTTGAAAATAGATTAGATGAGCTATTTCATTGTTTAGAATAGATCTACAAATTGCATAGACAAATAGCTACACTCGGTTATTTTGTTTGTTTTAAGTTATTATATTAGCTGTCAATTCTAGATATTTTAAATAGCTGCTTTCTTAAATTCATAAAGCTCATCAGAAAACACAAAAAATAGAGAAATCATATATGCTATAGATACACTTCACATAGTTAAATTTCATTTTACTGTAGTTCATTTTACATTGTTGCTTTTGTATGACAATCACGGGACCTAGAGAGCCCAGGGAATACGTATTCGAGCCAATCATGCCTCAGCCCAATATCATCACAACGATAACTGATATAGACCAAAATCTTAGGATCCAAGTCTTTCGAACAATGGTAAGCTTGCAACAAATCAATTCCCAGTTGAGTGGGTTAAATGTAGAAGACGACCAAGCACATACATTTTGGTCAAATCAACCAAACTACAGATTACCCTAGGATACATTCATATGACTGTAGAAGGGCTTGAAAGAGAACAAACATTTGGTTGTGATCCTTTGGTCCCATAGCCAGGCGTAGGAGACACTCTTACAGATATAGATACTAGCCTAAGAATTCAGGTTGCGCGAACGCCTGTAAGATATTATGAGAAAATCACACAGTTATTGATCCTAAATATAGAAATTTGAGAAAGCATACATTCTTGGATACTAGGGATTAGGACTTGATTTCACTCATGACCATAACAGGTCCACAACAACTAAGAGTCTACGGTTGTGACCCACAAATCCCGTAGCCCAACAAATCCATAGGAGAATTAGACATAGACACATAACGGCCTACACACACTAGTATTCGGTCTACTCCATGTCCACCTATCATCATCGAACAATTGTCCTTGTTAGACACAAAAGCTAACAAAGCTAGAGAGTTATGGACTAGGCTAGAGAATCATCCATAGAGTCAACTATATTTACCATCCACCATATGACCCTGTCCGAGAAATACACGAAACTATCCGGGTCACTTTCCACGTATTCCACAACCTATAGATCGAATCACGCCAGAGCTCGATATTGATTGGATCCTTTGAGCAGTCATCCTTGCTGACCGATCTATCACACCAGTTCAAGTTAGGAGGGCCTTCTTTGCCTTAGACTCACAAATTCCGCTAGTGCGTATTGAAGACATTAGATTTCCTAACTAGTTTTTCTGCATCCCATACATATTCCATCCCCACCATTTGTCTTGCCTGCACAACCTCGGGAGGTCAGGTGTGAGGAAGAGTCACTTGTAGATTCCCATGCTCGCATGTCACTTTTTCGTAAATGACAGTCCCCATGACTTCCTATTTTTACATTTTCTTACTAGCTACAAACGATCAAAATGGGCTCGGAGGCTAAGAAACCGCTTCTAAAAGTAATCCTGCGATGAGAATGCACACCATGATTAACTTTCTACGTGTCCCCAGATATACCAAGAATTCATAGCAACTGACGGAATTGGGAAAAAGTGAACGGTTTGCGTTTGGCGGCTAGTTCTCCGGGCTACTGATCGTAGTTGACCCAGTTGTAAAAGGACAAAAGTTAGCTCAAGGGCTTAGAAAACCACATCTAAAACTAACGTTCGATGGATAAGCACGCAACGAGAAACTTCCTACTAGTTCCCCTATATAAGGATAATTCATCAGATTTGGGACTGAGAACTAGAAAACCATTTTCAAATGGCGACAAGTTTTCTAGAGCGACAAGTCGAACTTGGTCCAGTTTGGCCTCGTCAAACTGCGACCAGGAAAGCCTACAAAATGGCTTTGCCAAACTATCCCGAAAAGTGATTTTTCCTAAGCTCGAATGTTTATGCAATTGTCAAGTATAAACACTAGAGGTTTGCGAAGATGGGAAATAATTTCTCTATCCGGAGTTTTAAATGGCGGTTCAAAATGAAAGCCAAATTTCTAGATTTAACAACTTTTTACTACGTAAAACAGTGTAACAAGGCTCCTATAAGAGCATCAAAAAGATCTCATACGTTCGTTCGGGGTCAAACCAAAGGTCAAGGTGACTCCTCGCATACCAAGGTACACGAATGAAGCTTCACACCTCGTCTTCAGGGTTACGAAGGGTACTTAATGAGTCTCCGAAAAATGTAAAAGTTAACTATTTAAATAGGAAGAAGGTCGACAATATTACTGGGAAGTCAAACTCACCCTGTCGATATACCAATATTGTAGCGATCTAAGCTGGGTAGGAAACATTCTAAATCACCTCGAATGAGGCGAAGTTTATGTTTTAATGTAACGAGTTATTTTGACATCGTGAGTAACGACAAGACATTTCATTTTTTTTACACGAGTTGAAATAAACAATTAACTGTATTAAGATCTTGATATTTTAAAATTATTTTAATTTGTAAACGAAAACTAAAATACAAGACATATGAAAGATGAGGGAAGGTGAACCATGCCGGAAGGGCGGAGTCGATCAAATGCATGGCGGTTCGATATCTCACTTGGCACTTCGCATGACCAGTTCACTAGCATGGATCTAACCTCCACCACGTCACACCAACTTCCCGATCACTTGAAGTTTTCCAATAGAGTAAGTAGTTGCTTGTGCATTTCTAAAACCTTTTAAATAGATCCATTATGTGCATATCTTGCAATCCTGGCATTCCATGAGACAACATTTCTTTGAGGCGTTTTGTCAAACAGTTCACACACCTTTTTCCAAGGGACTTTGGATGTTGTAGAGAAAAACACATTTGGGATAATCCAACATACACAAAAGTATGCCCTTCCACACAACCAAATGAACAAGACTCCTCTTATAAAACCCTGGTAATAAAACTGTGGTCCTCCATGACTCTCTTAAAGAGTTATAGATCTGTATGGCTGGGCTATTTCTTGTATTATCAAAACCCAGAGAAACTACAATGTGGGTCATCCTATTTCTATCACCATTAAACCTGCTCATAATCCCTGTCGCCATTAAATTTGTGTCCAGAGAAATAGGTCGCTCTAACACCTCCATGTGCATGAATGGATCCCACACCCATTTTTCTTCTGTCAAAACAAAATTGACAAATTTGAAATGATTTCTTCTTCCACTAAAATTAACCCCACTGTTGATCCTCTGTAACTCATGAGAGGGAAACCAATATGGTCAATTTTCCATAGCTTTGTGGAAAAAAATAAAAATAATAGAGAATATAATTGTCATTTGTGCACATAAGGTAATGCTCGTCCACCGTTAAAGGCACCCATGGAGTCTCTTTAAGGACTATGTTCTAGAAATCTACTTGAACAAATAACGGAGTTCCATTATTTGGATATGGTGTAGAAATTACAGAGCGAGGAAATGGGAAGAGAAAGCAATATTTTCTCTACTAAATCATCTGACAAAATCCCTCTACCTTTTATGCTTTGATAGAAGTCCACGGGATCTGGGGCTCATTTTTTTGACACATGCGGGAAGATGTCGACACGGATCGCAGCCATAGCACTCCCTAAGAAAGTTGTTTTGTTCTTTCCTCACAGTTAACACTGCAACCCACGTCCCAAGGCATTTACAACTACAACATCAGCCAAAACACCTATCTTTTTGGCGCTGATGGATGCCACGCAGGTCTAGGACTCCCCTCACACATTCTTCAGCAACTGTTGGTGCACAGAGCTAGATGGAGCTTCCTCCCATGGCGGCGGCGGTAGCACTCCCTCTCTCCACACAAAACCAAAATGATGGAAAAAAGACCCAATTTTTCCCTAAATCCGCCCCAAGAAGAATATCACGGGCTTTTAATTTTAATTCTTTTATTTTATTTATTTTATTATTATTATTATTTTATAATAAGAGGAGGCATTACAAGTGGAAACTTCTTCCATTCTTAGATTAGATTTATGATGATTTTAAATGCACATCTTTATCTTGTTTATAATATTTATTTGTTCCTTGCAACTTTCCTTTAACTTGTGTGGAGTTCTACCTTGCATACACAAGTGCATCCTAGGATTTTTCTCTTCCCACAATGCATTGGAAGTACATCTTGTGCACTCTTTGAGTTCTTCTTCTAATTTTCAAGAATGCATAAGTTACTTTTGTTCCAAAACTTCATCATAGGAAATTTTTGTTCATAAAACACATTCTAAGGCCATCTATGCACCTAAATGATTCCAAGATATGTACTTTTGTTCCCAAACTCATAAGTATGAATTTTTTTCCCAAAACCTCTCCCAAGTCCTTTTTGTGCACTTTTGCTCCTATAAGTGCATCACTTAAGTGTTTTGGGAACTTTGGGTTCTAAAAGTACATCATAAGTTTACCTAAGTCATTATGTTCTTCCAAAAATGTTCTTAATTGTTCCTAAGTCATCAAATGGCTCCATTAGTGCACATGGGGTACTAAGTTTCCCAAGAAGCTCCTAAAGTCTTCCCATGAGATGAAACTCAAAACTGATCTTGTTTTGATTATAAATTTTGCATCCAAACTCTGATTTGAGTTTCATTTGAAGTTTTGGAAATATATTTAAGAAAATATTAATCTTTTATAGGTTTGAACTTAATAATTTGTATATGTTTTCGTGAGAATCGTTTCTTAATTGTTGTTTTGTTAGTCTTCATTTTGAGAGCTTATTTCACTTTTTAATTCTAAAACTTCAGAGAATGCAATCATGAATTAATTTGGTTCTCAAGATCTTGTATGGGTGAACCCACAGTTTTAATAACCTGTCCCACGTGCTCCCAAGTTCTTAATGAAGATAAAAAGCGCATTCATGATTCAAAGGAAGAGAAACACACTTTGAGATGGAACTCTAGAACTAATATTTATTAGACCATAAATTTATTATAAAAAATATTATTTTAGTGATGCTTAAAGTGTCAAAAATATATTAAAGAAAGGATTTATCTTGTGAAGGTCTCATAGCATAAAAATAATAGATATAGGTTTCTTTAGAATTATTTATTCAAGTGTTGTTTTTCCTTCATTTAAAGAGCTTGTTTTGTGCATAGCTTGAGTTCTACTCATTGAATGTTACACAAAACAATTTCATGGAATATTCATCATGACACCACCATTTTTAAGTCTATTCAATATTATTTTACTATTGGTGATTGAAAATTAATTATATTAACTTTATCAATATCAAGGCAAGGATGACTATTAGAAAGTGGAATCCTATCAAAAGAAGACTCCATCATAATGGATTGTATCAGATTGCGCAGAGGATTATCCATTCGAATAAAACACATTATCTTGGTCCTCATGTTTGTTGATTATTTTTTATTATTCATAATACTAAATGGATTTTCTTGGAAACACTCTCGTTCCAAGGGAGAAGGATGTATTTGAGGCCAGTGCAGGATTCAATATTACAAGTGGTGAAGATGAAAGTTCTTGAGTGAATCAAGAAAGGAATCTCCATGGATGGAATTCTTCATTATTTTTTATCTTCTTCATTTGACTAAGTTTATATTTCTCCATTGGGAAAAGTTCTTTCTACCACGTAAGTGACATTTCTATTTTTGTCTTGGAAAAGGTATTTTTTTTGTAAAACTTAAGTGACTCAAATATAAATTCGCTTTAAGTTATTAGTTATGTGCAAGTGAAAAAGATAAAGATGTATTCTTACCCCAAGTGGTTATGAGGTGGTTACAAGATATAATTATAAATAGGTGTGGCATTTACATTGTCATGGTTCTTGGAGTTCTTACTTTCCTCTCTTATGCTCTCCCTAGTTATGTTCCAGATCTCTCTTTTATCTCTCCACTCTTGAGGAGTTTATTATAACTTTTGTGAAAATTTTCTTGATTTCCATGAATATATAATACAATATTGATGTTTTTCTTTTCCTATTTGGTTTGTATTCCCTTCAATCATAAAACTATGCATTTGTATGTTATGATTGAATGATGTTATATAAATTTCTTTTCTCCCTTGTTATATGTAATGCCCTAATACTCAAACTTTGTACTAGATGTTAGTGTGCGTGAGAATTTGTGCCATATATGTATCCATGGTTTGAAGGGTTGTGAATATTTATTTATTTTTACTCACATCTTCTATTTTAGTATTCCTTTCATGTGCAAGTGTGAGAGAGCTATAGCATTTTATTTACTTGGAGTTATCTAAACAAATACTTGTTTCTATTATATCATAGGGTTCTCCATTCCTCTTTTGTTCTCTATTTTATTCTCTTTAACATTTTTTCACCTTCCCATTTTTGTATCCTTTGTGATTTCATGTTAAAAGCATTGAAAATACAAATACCCCCATCAAAAGGGGAACTTCCCCTCTCAAACCTATAAAATCATTACCCTATTGATAGGTGATTTTCCCTAATTGTTTTAGGTTTTATACCACCTTGAGTGGGCCATATCCAAAAATATAAAGCGCCCAAAATCCTACTAAAAATATAATAATCACAAAATGGTATACCATTTTATCATTGTAACCTATATGTAAGGAAAAATAATTGGAAGCTAATGTGATAAGTCCCTCATCAAGTAATTGATATAATATATGACTCTACTTATAGGTATTAAAGTTAGGGTTTTGAGTGATATGAGCATAAACATGATTATCTTCATAAGAGAATCCATTTGAGAAACTTCGTTTTGATTTCATCCACAATTATCGCTAAATAGTGGCATTATCTACGAGGAATAAAATCATGAATGGTTGATGTGAAAAGGATATTATAAGCATGGAAAATTTTAGTGGTGAATCTTCGTTAATTCATGAATATTCTGGATTTTGAAATTTTGGTTTTGGAAAAATTTTAGGGGTCGGCAGCTTGCTATTTCACCTAAATTTTATGGGTATAAGTTATTTTTGGGATAATTCACTAGGAATTGAAACTAATAGCTTATTGTTTATATTAAATTTTCCTTTACCATGAAATAGAAGTTTTCCACATTCGCTTATATATATATATATATATATATATATATATATATATATATATATATATATATATATATATATATATATATATTCAAATTATAATTCGATATTAAACATCAACTCGCAATTCTAATTTTAGTGTGGGCATTGACGATCGACAAAAAATTGCTACCAGGTAATGTAAATTCTAACTATTTCATTGATTATAGAAAATTCTTAATTATAGAATATATTCTTGGTCGGTAGCATTTATGCTTCAACTTGTTACGTAAGGTTATAGGTAGCAAATATATTATCAACCGGTGGCATGAATATATGCTACTAAGCGGTAGCATATATTCATGCTACCAATCGGTAACACAAATATATACTACTGTAGAAGGTAGCATATATTCATGCTACCAATACATGCTAAATGCATATTACCGATTGATAGCATGAATGTATGTTATGCTTTGCTAGTAACATACATTCATGTTATCAAATGGTAGCATGTGGTGCAAATCTATAGCTTGTTTTATAGTTTACATCCATGATTACATACTTAAATTACATTTGTATTGGTCTTAGGTAAATGAACTCTAGTAATAATAACAATAAGATAGATCACTTAAAAAGGAAAAAACAAGACTCTCACACACACACCGATATTAAAGCAAAGCACACAAGTAGATCCTAACGGGAAATCAGAATTATAGTAAGTATAATTATGACTTAAAGTGGATCTACATGAAGATCAAAACCACGCATGTGGGAAATATTGAGCCTATAACAGCTTTTAAACAGGGTTCTACAGAGTCTCAAGTCCATAATAAGGATGATGATGAGCTGGAGTGGGCTTCTAAGGGGATTGAAGTTCACACATGTGGGTTTTCCCAGGTACATTGCAGCAATCACGTAGGCATTCGTGGGAACAACAACGGCTACACTTTCCATCATTTGCATCGAGTGAAAAAAATAGAAAAATAGAGAACGGCGGACTAGTAAGCTATAGGATTTCTCATAGGGATTTTGAAAATTATATTTGTAAACACTTAAGCATGGTGAAAATGGGAGGAGCCCCTTGTCAGATCGAACCCAGCGTGGACCCGGAGTGGAAAAATAATGAAGAGCTTTGGAATCTTCTCAACCAGGGAGGCATCACAAATTTTATTGAGAAGATTCAGGGTCACGACCAAAGCATTTCCATGCATTTTGTGAAGGATTGGAAGGATCGCATAGTGGAATATGGTGGATGAAAATTTTGATCAATGAAGAGTTAATAGCCAAAGCAACAGGCCTTGGCATGGATGGGTACCACTTTTTTAATAAAAGGATTGACAGGGCTGCTGAGGAGAGGAAATTTGTTGAAGGCAATGAGAAATTGGTCTTCGTCACGGTGGGTCTGTAGGTCAGCTCTATCCCTCTGCCTTTTGATGAGGTCACCCGTATGATGGTGCGATACATCTCTCTGGAGGGGAGATTCATCACTGTGCCCTCAAAGCATCTTGTGTTCCTCAATCACTTCTGTAGAAGTTTCACGGTATGTTTCCCTCATTATCTACTTAATTCTCTTGAGCGCTCCATTTTGGAGTTCCAAAAGCATGCACGTGTGGTCCCTCTACACCAGGGTCTCATCTTCTTGTTGCACAAGCTTTGTCTTCTTAGGTCTCCGGCATCCCAACCTCCCCCATTTATGTTCCTTCTCTTTCCCTTGCATATTATCGCTACCCCTTTTCCTTCTCTTTCCCGCACCGTTTGATTCGCTTACCCCCATCTCTTCTCCTTTTATCCCCATCACCACTGTTGATACCCCTTTTCCTTCATTCTCGGCTCCCTCTGCTATCCCCCCACCTCTGCTCCCACCCCCTTCACCTCCACTTCGACTAGACCCATAACTAGGTCTTCTAAAAGACTGAACCTTGGTACCCCTGATTTCGGGGCATTCCTCAGGATTTGGAAATGGCTCATAACCTCCTACATATTAGTAGCACTAGTTCACAGGAGGCACACATTGAGAGTCCCACAAAAAGGTGGAAGCCTTAGAAACTGACATGTTGCTATTGAAAGAAGAAGTTAAAAACTTGGCAAAACAAAAAGGTAAGAGGAAGAAGGAGGAGGAGGTTGATATTGATAATAAACAGGTTGAAGATATCTACAAAAAATTGAACTCCTTGGACAACCGTCTAGGGAAATCCAAGACTCACCATGACCATAATATGGCTATTTTTAGTGCAATCAAAGAATTTATTGAGCAGCATGTCCGCAGCGTCTCTAATCTCAGTGGAGTACCTGCAACTCTTTGGGGCATGAAAAAGGAAAGCAAACAAACCATTCAACAACTGGATGTTTCTGACCCTTCTCATATGATGACATTGGCTATGTTCACCTCCTAGCAGACTATCAAATCCAGAATCGACAAAGCCGCCAAGAAGTAATTATGGGTCTGCACTACTCTTGTTGTCTTCCTTCGTATTTTTGTTATTTTTTTGTTGTTTTTGGCTGCTCTTCTGTAGTATTCGAACTGGTTTGATGTTTTGGGGTAATTGCTCTTTGGTTACATTGGGTTTCTTTGTCTCATCTAGATTTTGATCCTTTTTGTAATGCTTTTCATTCCTATTTTGGCTTGTAGGCCCTTTTTGTATACAAGGGTATAGTCCCTTTCAAAAAACTATTAACCAATAATTTAAAAAAAGGAAAAACAACATATTTAATTATTTCAGATAACCAAAAATATCACACACACAAACTTACATCCACTTCAAACACATGTAAGAAATTGTTTTAAATGCATTTTTAGTTTAATTTAAAGTTTCAAGATAAAACCTGGTCCATTTTGAATGTAGAAACCCCCACTGATAATTGTATTCCACATGAAACAATTAATGAGAAAAACATGTCACCACACTCACCACATGGAACAATTAATCAGAATAACATGTCAACACATGAAGATATTATTGATGATGACATGCTAAGAGCTGGAAGACATTCCTAATGATGAGATTCAAATAGTACAAGATATTTCCAATTCTCAATCTCATGAAGTAGAGACTCAAGTTGAAAATTCTAAACAAAAATCTGTGTGAAGGAAGAAAACTAGTTGGACAATTGGGAGGTCATTTAAGGTAGATTGGGCATCTAAATATCCATTCATTGAACCTATAGAGCTAGAGAATGGTAGTGATACTCTAATAGAATGTAGATGTACAATATGTAGTTAGAAACTAAAAAAATAACACAGATTACAACTGAAGTTGGACACAATTGAGAAACATTGTGGAAAAGTATATGTGACAGTCACGAAAAAGATGGAAAAAAATAAAGACACATAAATGGAAAACTATAAAAGATTGCATGCATGTAAGATATGCAGTTGAGTATGAAAATGAACAAAAACATTGACAAAAACTTGTTGAGAAAGGGGAATAATTAATGCATAATTTTGAAAATTTATGAATACCAATCTACTGCAGTGCAAAAATGTACAATTCTCTACTATATTCCACATTCTTAAAAATGGTAGACCAATTTCATATTTTGCAGATTATAAGGTTTTGTTTCAATATAATGGGTTTCTCAACATTCCACAATCTCATTGGTCAAGAGAAGTGCTTGGGAAATGGAAAAGTGTCTTGGGAAATGGAAGATTTGAAAGAAAAAGTAAAAAAATTAATGTTTATCTCACTATCCATCGATGAGGTCAAAAAAATTGACAACACATCATGGGTTTGCATGCACGTCTACACTTTTGAGAATCATTCAAGGAAAACTCATTTGTTAGCTATTAATAAAATGGTTAAAAATGTAATGTTAAAAACCTTTGTGAATTGGTTATTTCTAATTTGAGGAATTTAGCTGGGATGGATGACTATGCAATTGCTACTAAGTTGGTGTGTGTTAGTACTAATGGTGCATCAATAATGTAGGTCATAGAAGTGGAATTTTTGTTCACCTACAAACAAAAATTGCACCATTTATGATTCCAATTCATTGCATGGCTCATAGAATGAACCTTGCATACAAAATTGTTAGCACATTTGAAAATGTCGCTAAAGTGGAAGAGCTCATTCGTGACTTGCATGCTTACATGGTGAGTAGTCCAAAAATATTTTTAGAGTTTCAAAATTTGCAATTGGAGTTATTGATGGTAAAAATATCCTTAAATATGTTGATACAAGATGGATTTCCATGTATGAGCTTGCATGTAGGATTTTGAAGAATATCCATCTTTAGCAGGTTTCATGTTTAAATACCATAGGGAAGTTGACAAAGTGAAAGATTTTTTGTACCATTTAAAATATTTGGAAACATTATTGAAACTATGTGATATTATCCCTATGTTGAAGGAAATAAATTGATTAATTAAACATGCTCAAGAAATATCCATATATATTTCGACTTCATAAGGTTGAGAAAACATGTATGTCTATCTCTTGATATGTTATACAACTCTGAAGAAAGTTTTAAAGGACTAGTTTTCAATAGTTGGAAAAATTTAACAGATATAAAGGATCCGAAAATCTATTTGAAATTCAATATCAATGACCATATTTGTATCGTTGTTAATGGGATGGAGATTTCAATGCACACTTTCCAAAAAGTAGAGATATCACAGTAGTAGATCTTGAAGAAGTACCTGTAACACGTAATTTATATGAAAAGGTTATATATGACACAAGAGTAAAATTAAGAAAAAAATTCAAAAAGATTATCCCGTGAGATCAGAGAACATTTTAAAAGGGATGACTTGCTTGAGGCCATGGCAGTGGTGTATCCTAATTTTGGAATCTTGATAGAGGTAAAGAAGGCATAAGATTTTTTTACAAATACATGAAAACTCTCATTAAGAATTTCAAGTAAATCTGTAGAGTTCTAAGGAGTTGAAATTAAAGGTCTTCTATAGAAGGAATTATTGATGTCTCAGTCATCTCATTTCATGTTAACAATGATTGATCAATATAATTGTCTAATGAACCCAAGAAAAAGGTGTTATTACATGACTATGGAAAAAGTTGTATCCTAGTAGCATCATGCAGGAAAGTATTAGTGAATATTTCCAATTATATGAATTGTGTCAAACAATGATATTGGATCAATGGAAGATGAAAGGGTTTTTAGTGCATTAACATTTGTTAAGTCAAAAAAATCGAAACAAATTGGATAAAAATTTAGAGACTTGTTTGAGATTGTATGTTTCACGATATTCTATGGACACATTCATGTATGAAAGAGCACTGGAAATATGGATTTCTCTTATAGATAGGAGAGGGGTCTTTAATACAGCCACCAGAAAAGAATATATGGACATACACACTGAATATGCCTCTGGGACGTTAGATATGAGTGAGTAATGAAGAACAAAATAGTGAAGGTCCAGGAATGTTTCAACTACCTGATTTTAACTAATGATTTAAGAACATTGTATTTCTAGAACTAAATTTCATATAACATTATTATGTAGTTGACATGTTGTGTTCTTTATTGAAATACAATTTTAGTATCGTTGTTGTGTTTTTTTATTAAAGACAAATCTATGAATTATTTAATTTTTTCCATTGTCTTTCCTAATGAAGTTTTGATTGTTACAACTTACTATATGAATATTTTGACTCTTGATACTTGGATTGCATTTAGAAAATAAACAATAGTAAGACAAAAAAAAAAAATAATAATTATTAAAAATAGTAGAGAATTGTTTGAGCTAACTAATATAGACTAAAGATGTATGTATGGACATAATATTTCTGGAAATCAAATTTCATATCAAATCAACATAATATCATAGCATTATTTGTAGAACATACGCATGAAAATTATACAAGTACAACACCATATAAATTTAAACTCTCAATATTTCATATAATGAAGAACTTAGAAGATAAAAATTAGTAGAAAAGTATATATATTGAAAGTCTGAATATTACACTATTTTCTAAATTACAACAAGTGTTCAAATGACAATTTACACAATTTCAACTTGTAGCTACTTTCTTAAGAAGTAGGTTCTTTCATTTTTGTTTTTGAGTCCTCTACACTTACACCAGAACCTTATTTTAAAACACCCGACTCAACCAGATCCTTCAAAGCTGCATTGATATTTAAAAGTATTTGACGTTTTGAATTTGTTGCATCACCGACTAACAATAGCGTTGGATCCTCTTCAGTTTTCTTCTTCAACAATATTTCTGGATCCATTCCATGTTCCTTTATAATCCTTCTTAAAGTATTATTTTTCTTGTTTAATGTAACAAGCTTTTGCTTTAGATCAATAGCAGTTATAACTAAAATTTTCCTTACACTCTTCAAATGGACATCAAGCATTGTAGCCTCATTCTTCAAATTCTGGTACTTGGATTGCATTTTAAAACAAAAATAATTAATTAAATAAAAATAAATTGTAAATCATATTTGAAAATTATTTAAAACTTACCAATGCCTTATCCCTTTCCGCATTTGCAATAACAACAAGGCCCTTGTCTCTTGACCACATATTATGATATGTTTGTGCTTCTACATTCAAATTCTCTATTTTTTCAACATAATATCTAATACATCATCATCATAAGTATTAGTATATGACATAGTACTAAAAACTTGATTCATCAAAATATCAAGCTTAGCTGGTTCATTTTGAACTGAAGAATATAATAAATGTCTTTGGGAGTGGTTCTTAAATCGAGAATTAATTTCTTTAATCAAAAATTTTGCCCTAAACTCCCACAATCTTAATAGTTATATATCCTTAGATAAAATATCATTCATTGTGGCTTGACAATTGTCATCCAAAAGACTATTAAGTGAAAAACTAGTTTTTTCATCATCATTCAAGGCAATTTCTCTAGAGAGGTGTGTTTGAACATTGTTTCTCTCATTGGAGAAATTTGCCTTATCCCATGAATCATATCTTGTGTATTGAAAGCTCCATGGGGCTGATCCCGCTACCACTTTCAATGCCAAGATATTCCTCATCCAAATCAATCTCATTCAAAATAAAAAATCCACACGCATACTAGTAACATTGCCCAAAGAAAATGTTGGAAACTCAACTCCAAAATTAAGGGTTCCCCTGCTTGAAGTTGGAGCATTAAATGATATATGTTTTCCATTCCCCTTGTCTTGATATTTTTTTTGTGGTAGTGGAATCTTTTTCCTCAAAGAGTTATATATTTTTGAATTAGAGGAGGAGGACTACAACAATCAATTGATTGTAGAAAACATGAGAAATTGAAACAAAAAACATAAATAAGGGAAAAATAAAATTACATATCATATATGATTTAAAAACATTACATATTGGTGGGGATTGCATCTGGGATGCAGATGGTGCCTATTGTAGTTGTAGTTGTTGTGGTGACTAGGATTGGGATTGGTGTTGGTATTGTTGATCTAAACGTAATTTATCAATTTCTTTGTTTTAAACAAATAATTTATAACAAACTAAAAATTAATTAAAATTAAAACATAAATGAGATACATATACTATGCTGTAATGAAGATATATCTTCATCATGTGTATCATCAAATTTATATATATTTTTTGTTGGGCTAAAACGAGCCTGAAGATATAAACTGAGCTACTGGAAGTTGTTGCACCAAAGGAATTTAAACAAGTTATTTATATTTAGATGAAATTATATACATTTAACATATTGGAATATAGAAATATTACAAACCTGGTATTAGTGGCATGGTGGATGTTTCAATTGGATGAGGAGTTATGGAACTCCTCATCCATTTCACTAGATAAGAGCTTATTTGTGGAGTGGACCAAGCGGTGTCCGAGGTCCTAAGTCTACCAATCTTTAAAACTAACTAAACTAATCTCCTAAATCTAGTGGTAAATTCCCTCTTATGGCAGCCTCTCTTCTTCTTACAGCTGTAATAGTTATCCCCTATTATCATTAAATAGTAAACTAAATATTAATTCCAAATATAATTTATAAACTATTAAGAAAATTAATGATAATGATAAAAATTCAAATAATCATAAATTTGGGAGATGGGACTGACCTCTTCTATTCAATTGTTAAAGACATAGTTGTAAGCTTGGTGTTTAGGGTGGTAGGAGGAGGGTTGCAACGTAAATTCAAAAGAGATTCATAATACAAACCAAGAATAAAATTTTATAGAATTAATAGTAACAGTCTCATTCACATTTATGTTTCTTAGGTCATTTCTTATCTAGGTGGATAAGAAAGTGCACCAATCATATTTTTTGCCACTAAGGGTGCACACGATATATGCAAGGGCCTAAAAGGGAATATCCATATATTTTCCCTGTAATATGATTCTAGCTTAGAAAAACTGCACCATACCTTGCTTAAAAAAGGGTTAGTGAAATCCTTGAGGGAAATCCCCTTTTGAAGGATTTTGGGAACCTGTAAATGTAAGGAGATAATTTATCAATATTAAATAAGACAAAATCAAAATTCCTAAAATTAGAAAATGGTAAAATAATAATATGATAATTGGTAAAATAGTAACATGATACTTACTAGTAGTTGCATCAATGGATAATTGGTAATGAGACTCCAAATACTTGATATCTTCATCAGATAAAATGGCCTTCATTGTGACATGATCCACATCTTTGTGTGGTAGTGTTGTCAAATGATGAATGTCTTTAGGGGACGTTCCAAAGGATAGTGTGTGTGATGGGAGTGAATGGAAAAAGTACAAGAGGGAACTGTTAAAGGTTGATATAATTTTGTTGATTGTTTTGGTATCTCTATAAAACTAGGGTATATAAATTAGCCTATGAAACTGGAGGCATCAATCCATTACAAGAATGAGTTATTATCCGATAGGAGTTTGTATAGGTTCAAAAACACAAGGCTTTTATAAGATAACTTAAGGATTTGAACTTGAGTCTGAGCTCAAGGTTGTTCCTACACTCTAGATATGGTCTTCCTTCTTGGAATTTTTGTAAAAACTTGAATATACTGAGATAGACATTACTATTTCGACATTGGAGATAGAAAGTGGTTTTTTTGGTGTTAGATTCAAACAAAACCAATTATAGAAGTTTCTATTTTGCATTCTGGGCCTTTGCTCCAATTTTTTGGAGGATTCCAATCACCAAGTTTTTGTAGATATGAAAAATGAATATTTAATCAAAAAAATTCATATGGATTTATAAAATGGAAGATAACATCAATGGAGGCATGTAGATACTCCCCTTAAAGGTGTTTTTGTAAGGTTTCTAAAGTCTGAATTTCATGGAAATCGAGGCAAGAGTTTGGGAGTAATGAGCAAATTTGTGTTTTGGAGCATGAGGGTTTTTGGTGAAATTTTGGCAGCATAACAAAAAGGGATCACATGAAGAGAGTTTTAAAATGACCAACAATGGATGAAAAATGACTAAGGACAACCTTTATACCATCCCTCCTTCATTTCCCCTTTTGAAACCTAGTTAACTCGCCTTAAACCCAACCCGGGTCAACCCAACCCAAGTGGAGCCACACACTATGGTTTGTCCCATAAAAAAAGGTGACAAAGGGACATGGAGACATCGTAAGCTGAGAATGCACTATAGGTGAGGGAAACATGAGAGGGGGACATGGAAAACTGAGTTTATGAGGGTGAAAACAACATGCCTAACCACCAAGGTTGCCATTTAAGTGATGAAAGTTGAACTTCTCATGTGGTGGAAATTTTGTATGTCCCCATGTCCCCTTAGAAATGGGGACAAAGGGACATGATCATGTAAAAAAATTTCCACAATTCAAAGCATCATAGAGAGGGGTAGGTGGGATTAGGTGAGAGGAAGACTTCATTCTAACCACTAAGTTATTCTTTAAGTGACGCAACTTATTTTCTGATGAGGGAGTGCAATTTTGTTTCATCCATGTCCCCTTTAACTTATTCAAAGGGACACATGGACATTAGGGGTGAAATTTTGCACTTTTACCCAAAATACATGAATGCCTTCACCGAACATTGTTTGAAATAGCCATATGAGTCTGTTTTCTCGCCACCGGAGCTAGGAATAGACTTACAAGGAAAAAAATTATATGATTTTGACTCAAAAATTCTGATGAGAACATTCCCACTATTTTTAGGAGACAATTATTCCTGTAAGTTTTCATTTTTACCCTTTTTCAATTCTTCCCAAGCTTATGACCTTTGGTGAAAGAAATTGCCACTAACGTTCATGATAATAAAAAGAATAACCAACACCTTATATGTGAAGGGGGACTCACATATGTCATATTGGAATTTGAATTATGTCTCAACTCTCTTCCCAAGGTATCCAATATTTTTTACCAATCTCCCCAAGAAAAGGGACCTTTCTTGCCTGTTGGACAAGTTTCGAGTGCTTCTCACTCTCAAAATTGAAATGAGTTACCCCATCATAAATTTGGCCTCATAATATTTTGTATGAGTATCGATTACCATATGAATCTTCCGAGGATCCTAATATATCCATAATAAAACAAAAATCTTTTTACCCACTTTCATTTCCTTATACCATGCTAAGAATAGCCCGGTATTACATAACTTGTTCCTAGTCCTGATTTTTTATGTAGAAATGTCCTAAAATACCTCGATGACTACATATATCTTCTAAACACTCCTTGGGTGCTTTAAATTTTTCTGTACGTTCCTTGATGGTTTTCACTTATGGTGTAAAGCGACTAAAATAGCCCTTTTGGAGCCTTCAAAAGCAATTATCTTCTCATGGATCGGGTTGAGCAAGATCTCGTGTACATAAAACACACTTAAAAATAATATTACCACATTCTTCTTGACCATTATGAGGGTAACACAAGAACTAATTTGACCGGAGGATAGGTTTACATTGAACATGAGAGGGAATTTCAAATGTGGGCTAGATTTTTATGACACAATTTTTGAATTTTTATGTGGGGACAACCCGCTTTCATCGAATAATTTTTCATATTTTTGAACATGTTACTAGTACACCAAATGGAATTTTTAATGAACCCATTCACTAGTTTAACTAAGTATGAACCCTTCTTTAGTTGTTTTGGCAAATACAAGGCTATGAGAGAACTCTAGGATATCGACAAATAGAAGGTGGTCCCTCTCCTCCTAGAAATGTCAAAATGAACATTTATTTAGTCAAGGATCAAATTTAATAATTTGTTGTCCTTTCCAAATCGGAACTTTGTTTCAAATGGATAATCCATGTCTTCATTCCTTTGTGCAGGTGCTCTTTCATATGGTCTCTCATGATTTCCATAGGATTGATTTCTAATCATGTTGATCTCATCATATTCTTCATTAGGCCCATCAATGATAGTGTGATCTTCACTTATTATGTCCTTCATGATCATTTCTTCCATGGGATGATCCTTGATAAGCATTGCATCAACACCATAAATGACTTCCTACTGATTTACCCCACTTGATTGGTCCAAATGTTTTAATTTTATTACATGAATTAACTTACTTAGAAATTCATGAGTTGTAACAAAACTCCCTGTGGCGGAGGCATGGAGATTATACATGATATTATCTACATGAGGTACCCACAACTCATTTTATTCCTTCGATACATTATGAATACAATCTTTCCTAATAGACAAGAAAGAGAAAATACCATGCTCATATCCATATACAATTGTCTTCAGAGAGATATCATATTTTTCATCTTGATCTATTTCATCATGAATTTTTTAATCAATTGAGAAATCAGAACTGGATTCATACCTATCTTGCATTTTCATGGCTTGCATTAGGAGTTCAAGGTTGAGCTAGGGATATTTTGTTTCTTCTACAACTCTCAACATTTCTTACATGATTCCTCTTTCAAATATTCCAAAGGCTCATCACAAATTAGCCTCTCTTCTTCATGGATGACATCCTCAATGAGAGGCTCAAAAGATATTTTATCAATACACTAATCACCAAGAGAATATTCTTCTTCAAATGGAAATAAGAACACATATTCTTCACGAACAAATACATTGGCTGATTTTTCAGTTTGGAACTCATCAAGAATCACTTCATCTCCTTGTGGCCTATATCATTTGGAAATTTGGACTTGTTTTCTTGTAATTCAATATATTTCCACTCTTCATCATTACCAATACCCAAATAGAAAGGAATTCTTGGTCCTATCAAGATAGGAATTTCAGCCTCATCTTTAGATGTTATGAAATGATTTCCATTCCCGTTGTCCTAGTACAAGATATTATCTCTTGGATCTTATAAATTTTGTACCATGTATTTCATCTTTCTAACCGAAATTTTTTATTAATTTTTCCCTTAACTAGAATGATTGTAGAAGACCAATCCATTTTTATTTCACCTCCCAAGTACCAAGCAGGAACTTCTACTTAGAAACATTTTGAATGATCTTGAAATATCTGCTACCAAAATAGTCAAAAATACTTTCTTATCCAAAAATTCAGCAAGAGCCATCTCAGTGCATCCTTTATCCTACCCATAAGTGGGACTTCATTTTACTCTATAGACTAGAAATGACCATTTTTTGAGTCAAGGTAATTTTGAGAGCATTGAAAACTTTTATGGGAATTACATTATCAAAAGCACTTGAGTCTATTATACAGTTATTTAGTTGGTATCCTCCAATGAGAAGGAATAGATAGAATGGATCAATCTTATTGGTATTTTATGCACTAATGGAAATCATATCCTACTATGGAGGAGTATGTGGAGCTGGAATTAGTCCTTGGAACTAGGAATCATAATATTAGGCTTTGAACTAATACCTTTGATATAACAGACAATCTTATCAAATTATCCCAGATGAGTTCGCAAATATTTAGATTCAGAAATATGCAATTTAGACTTTTTACATGTTCTATGCTATCAAAGGAGGTGGATGTAGATGAGGTATATACCCTTGGGACAATGGGTGCTTTGGGGGTGAAGTAGGTACTACCATTGAAGTTGGAATAGAATTAGCAATGGGAGAAGATGTTTGAGGAGCAGGGGCTGATTTTTTAGGTACACTAGAAGATTTTGAAGGACTAGCTTTTTTAGAAATGGAATTATAACTAAGATGATCATTGAGAGAATTACTTTGAATAGAATATAGCCTCTTGATTTCCATGAGATCCAGCTTCTCCCTTATAGACTCCATGTAAGGTAAAAGAAGAGATCCTCTATTGATTATTCTAGTTTGTTGATTTTCCATATGAAGGATCTTTAGTCTTCTTATTTTTTGGAGTAGTGGTGGGGGAAATTTCTTTACGAGATTGTGAGTAGGTGAACACTACACATGAGGATCTAGGTGCATCATCATCATCATCATATTATTCATCTTCTAAATATTTAAGGAATCCAATTTCTACATCATCTACTTCTTCAATCTCCAGGACATTGCTATCCTCACTTTTTTGTTTCGGATCTACAAATTCTTCTTCATCTTATTTAGTTACACATATTACATTAACTAGTGAAGATTCCAAGGAAATCCTTTGGGGTGCTCCTATAATCTGATTCTTGTTCCGGTTTGGGTGGGATGCTCATTGAGAAACTTCCTTCTTTAACATTGTCAAGTCATTAGCCAACTTCTGCAATAATGAATTAGCTCTCTCATATTTGGGATTACGCTTTATCCTTCATTGAATTATTCTTGATATTTCTCAAAAAGACGAGGCCTTCTTCTACTTCAATGGAAATTTCTTGAGAATTTTCCAAATCTATTGGTTGAATTCTTAGTAGAAATAAACTAACTTCAGAAACAATGAATTCATGAAGAACCTTTTTAAATTATCTGTAGTAGGATGGGAAATGGTGGGAATCTTGTTGATCAACTTATTGAATTTTTCCACAAAGTATCTCATGGAATCTTATGGTTATTTCTTCATTGAGTTAATTGAGCAAGGAGGGCATGCACATCTTCTATAGTCTTGAATCTTGTTTCAAACTTTCTTTTTATATTATCCCAATCAACAATTGAGTGTGATGGAAAATAGTAAAACCAGTCCACAACGACATCTTGTAATGTTTCCATGAATATCCACACTACAACATATTCATGTTGTACCTAAGAATGATGCATGATGTGAAGAAATATGTGTTTTGATCCTTTTGTTGTTGCTTTCCATCTCCATAGAATTTTGGAAATTTCTTTCTTGACCCTTTTGGAAGTTCATGAAGTGGAGGATTCAAAGCCAACAGAACAATGTTTTGTCCCCATGGCATAGGTGCTTGTGTTGTCATTTCTTCCTCTTCTCTTTCTTCTTTTGGTTCTTCCTCTCTTTCTTCTTCTTGACGGAATGAGGACTAGTAGTTTTGCAACTAGTTATTCAATATGATCTTCAAGAGGATTTGTAGGAACTTGTCTTCTTTCCTGTATAATGGAAATTCTAAAATAAACTTGTAATTTTTCTTCAAATTTTGGATCAAAAATTCCACCTACACGATCAGCTCAGGTATACCTTCTTTCAGCCAAATTTTATCAAGTACTTAGAAAGGAAAGAAACTGAAAAATTGCAGATTTTTCAACAAAATTACACAAGGCTTTTTTAACATAATTTTTTTGGTATTTATCATTTTTTATGGATTTTAAAATATCTATTTTTTTGTAATTTTAGATATCTTTATAGGTGCACAAGGAAGATATGTCCCCAATAGAGTCATAAAAATGTTGGAAAAATAATTTGTCACATGGGAAAATTAGAGATCTCTCACCAACAGTGTGGGACTAAGTCCCTCTACTTGAATGGGGTAGCTCCATTTATTGAAAACATGGAAATTATGTACACTATTCTAATAACTGGGGGGGGATCTTTGAATGAGTATCACATAGGGGTACTTCCCTACACCTATGGAAAAATGCTTGTAGATACTACAAGGGAGGAAATAGCTTGAGAGAGAGGTGCAAAGAGAATAGTGAGAGGGTTTTGCAAAATAAATAACATAATAGATTTTATTGCTTAAAACCATAATACATCCATGATTTCAATGAGAAGACACCATTTACATAGAACAAGGAACATGATACAAATAACACAAATTATAAGTGCATAACATTCAACAAGTACATGCTCATGGAGTGTAGTTGAGATGGAGAGGAAACATAGACAAAGGAGATAGAGGAATTTGATCACTTGTTCCTAGAAATAATATGGGATCTAGTAAATAAGAATAATAATCCTTTTGAAATGAGGAGTCTCTCTCAATTTATAGCTTTACAATGCAACTCTTCATCTACCCCCACATGAATCTTCATGTCCCATCACTTGTGAATTTTAAATTTCCCTTAGAAGAGAAAAATTAAGTACCTATCTTATAATTTGAGAGATTAATTTTACATTTTACAAATATTTTATTATCACTTAAGTAAATAGGAAAAAATTCATGATTACATACAATGAGGAATTAGAAAGGGGGAGAGAAGAGGAGAAAGAATGAAGAAAGGAGAGAAAAGATGCTCCAAAGCATGGATGAAGGTGTCTCTCGCCCATGATGGAGACCATATTTGATGATGATGAATATGAAATATTTATCTATGATGACCCTCTACTATTATTCACCGGTGAAGAGCTTTGATATTACCCCCTTGAAAACTCTTGAAATGATGAACCTCTGCAACACTATTTGGACACACCGAGAAGAGGAGTGATGAACACTTGATAGGTAGACCACCGAGAGTATTGAAAGATGAATTCCCTCATTGAGAAAATCCTTATAATTCTTGAGACACTGCCATATATTTATGAACAATCATTCTCATGGGGATAATTTGGTGCATTTTTCTTACATAACCATGATCATGATTCTGAGAGAGAACTGATAGTGAATGAAGAATAAAAAAAAATCATTTTGATAAGGGATTAAGGGAAGGAGAAAGGGACAAAAATAAATTCCATCCATATTATGATCATGCACTCCATGTGAGATGAAGTGAAATGGTTCTCGGGACAAAACTGGTAGTTTCCCATTTAGGCACTTTATGCTCACCGCATCAGGGAATGTGGGAATTTACTTGAGAATTAAGAGAAAGAATCCTATGAGTTCTAAGATCATTATAAAATTCATGAAGGAATGATATGTGGTCATTTTGATCTAATTTTATCCATTCACTATTTTTAGCATGTTCATCATGATTGTCTAGTTTTTTCCAGTTTCACCAATCTGCCTCTTTTTAAGTGTCTCGAACATGGGGGAATGAAATGAGGTATCTAAATTCACATTTTCTTGGACTTAATATTATTAGTAAGTGCTCTAATGGAGACTTACTAATGAAACCAATTACATAAAAAATTATTTTGTATTTTTGGCCTTTGCTCCAATTTTTGGAGGATTCTAATCACCATGTTTGTGTAAATCTAAAAAATGGATATTTTTATCTAGAAATTTAATATAGTTGTATAAAATATAAGATATAATAAATGGAGGAATGTAGATACTCCCCTTAAATTCGTTTTTGCAAGGATTCTACAGTCTGGATTTCATGGCAATCAGAGTAGGGGTTTGGGAGTAATAAGAAAATTTGTGTTTTGGAGCATGAGGGTTTTTGGTGAAATTTTGGTAGCATAAAAATGAAGGGATAACATGAAGAGAGTTTTAAAATTACCAAAAATGGATTAAAAAATGACTAAGGACAACCTTTATACCATCCCTCCTTCATTTCCCCTTTTGAAACCTAGTTAACTCACCTTAAACCCAACTCGGGTCAACCCAACCCAAGTGGAACCACACACTATGGTTTGTAACATAAAAATAGGGAACAAAGGTATGTGCCATAATGTGCCATGGGTGAGGTAAATATGAGAGGGGGACATGGAAAATTGAGTTTGTGAGGGTGAAAACAACATGCCTAACCAAGGTTGTCATTTAAGTGACGCAAGTTGAACTTCTCATGTGGTGGAACACATTTTTGTCCCACATTTCCCCTTTGACATGGGGAAAAAGGTACATGAGAATTCGAAAGATGCACCAAGGTTCAAAGCATCATGGAGAGGGGGTAGGTGGGATTAGGTGAGAGGAAGACTCCATTCTAACCACCAAGTTTTTATTTAAGTGACACAACTAATTTTTTGATGAGGGAGCACACTTTTGTGTCCCCATGTCCGTAAAAGGTAAAAAGGAACATTAGGGGTGAAAATTTGTGCTTTTACCTCAAATAGATGTTTGCCTTCACCGAACATTGTCTGAAATAGCTATTTGAGTCCATTTTCTTGCCACCATAGCTAGGAGTAGAATTCCAAGGGAAAAAAATTATTTTGACTCCAAAATGGATAATGAGAACATTCCCACCATTTTTAGGAGCCAATTCTTCTTGTAATTTTCCATTTTGACCCTTTTTCAATTCTTGCCCAAGCTTGTGCATTGGTGAAAGAAACTACCACCGAAGTTCATGATGATCAAAAGAAGAAAAAACACCTTGTATGAAAGGGGCCTCACATATGTCACATTTTAATTTTAATTAGGTCTCAAATCTTCCCGAGGTGTCCAATATTTTCTTACCAATATCCCCCGAGAAAAAGGGGCCTTTCCTTACCCTATTAAACAAGTTTCCAATGTTTATCACTCCCAAAACTTGAAATTATTTTCTCCATCATAAATTAGGACTGATTATATTTCTAATGAGTATCGATTACCTTCCAAATCCTCCTGAGGCTCCCGATATATCCGAAAATATCCAAGTAGCTTTTTCACCACTTTCATTTCCTTATACCATGATAAGAATAAATCGGTATTACATAACTTGATCCTAGTCCTAATTTTTCTTGCATAAGTTTCCTAAACTACCTTAGATGATTATATAGCTCTTCCACACACTTATTGGGTTCTTTGAATTTTCCTTGTATGTTCCTAGAGGGTGTTCACTAGGTGTAAAAAGGCCAAAAATAGCCCTTTTGGAGTCTCCAGAAGCACTTAGCTTCTCCTGTATCTAGATATCCTCATGAATCAGATTGAACAAGATCCCATGTACATGAAACACACTTGAAAACAAAATTAGTGCATTCCTCCTGGCCATTACGAGGGTAACACAATAACTAATTTGAACGAATGACAAGGTTACATTGATTGGGAGAGGGAATTTCAAATGTGGGCTAGGTTGTTAAGATTTTTTTGAATTTTTATGCTAAATATTTAGCATACAAACACATATTTGTAGATTTCGGGGTGATCAAATTCCCAAAAAGATATTTGAGTTCAAAGTAATCATTGAATTGGGTACTTTGCACCAAGGGAAGATTTTCACGAGGGTTTTATAGTTACCCAATATGATGCTTCCTAAAAAATGGACCACACTACAATGAGACATTATTGGACACATGAAATTTCTAAGTATGAGACATGCACGACGTTGAAGGATGCACACAAGGTGCACGAGAAGGATGAAAGGAGAATTTTTAAAGAATGAAACAATGGGAAAAGGGATATGCGAAGTTTGAAGAAGAACGCGTGAAGGTTTAGACGCAGGAATAACCAAATCATGAGTTAGTAAGAATTACTAAGCAGGATAAAAATAGGAAAAAGCAAAATTTAGCGTGATGATCAAGGAAAGCCATAAATAGACAAAATCATAGACATAATTAAGTGAAAATAGGATTAAAAACATGCGGGGCTACTAATATACATGAAGCACACATGGAAGAGGAAGAAATAATTATCGCATGCTACAATATTAAAGTAAGGATATTTATAGCGTACGGATAGAAATAGATATTCCATAAGGAAGGAAACCACTTTTGGAGAACCACAGGCTGGATTTTATTTATATAAAACTGATGGTTGTAAAATCATGCAATATGTGTATAGGTATGGTCTATTTTTAGAATGTATTTGATCAAGTGGTGAAGGACGAGTTCCCACCCTATATATATTTGATGCATCCATGTAAGATGGAGATGTATAGTAAGTTGGAGACATATTTGATAGTGGAGATAGATGATCTTAAGGTTTTGAATTATGGATCGAGTCTATTTAGCAAAGGATTGTGCTATTGATTATTGTAAAGCATCATGATTATAATGAAAATACAACTCCCTTTTGGTTATGATTAATTTTATTTGTGCATGTTATAGTAAGTTCATGTTCTTCATAAGGTATATTTACATGTTATGATAACTATGAGTTCATGGATAGCATCTTGGTAGCCATATACGAGAAGGAGCCTAGTCGGTTTATGCGTGCGTCGAGTAAGCATCTAGACCTCTATCTAGGTGAAGGGATAGCATACCAAACCATGTTGTGTCAAACATAGACTACAATGTGACACTTTAGTTTTTTCTCGGGACATTATTTTATTTACACTCTCAAGATGTGCATGTACATGGAATTTTGGTTATCCTTAGAGAGTGTTGAATGTTGGCTACACAAGGAGAAGATAAATTTTCACAAAGATACAACACTTGTGGAAATTTCAATCCACATAAATGGGTTGAGGAAAATATTTATGATGCGCTTTATGAGACGTTATTCAGTTTCTTTCCTCAAGAGTTATATGATTGGTTAGTAGCATACACAATGAATAGAGGGAGTAAGGCTGGGGAAAAAATAGATCTAGACTCGGGAAAAATTAGCTGATTTAGAAAATCCATGGATGGGCACAATAGATTGTTGGTGGGAAGGTGTTTTGAGGAATTAAAGTTTGGAGTACGCAATCTCAACTTATTCATGTCTCAGTAGGACATTGATTTCTAGTTTCTTCATAATCTCAAAGGATTATATTTACACGAAATCCCACTTGCCATTAAAATATTGATGATAGAACTTGGACTTGAATCCATTACTATGGATAGCTAAACCCGTCACACGCAAGGACAAGGAAATAGATTAGGAAGGATGATATTGAGACAGGATGGAAGTAGAAAGAGAAAAAAATATTGCTTAGATATAATGATGCACAAGAAAGGGAGGTTGAAGAGGCACGTCGATACAAAGAGGAATAGTGCCAAGTGATAGTGTTTAGAACCCTAAGGAAAATAAGATGCCATAGGAATATGTCCCTATGATATTAGGAAAGCATAAAAGGACCCCCTCGACATCTAGTGAAAGTGATTCTAGTGAAGATTTAAGAGCCATTGGTGTACATATAGACCACCATGGAACCTTATCCCTTACGCATGGTACTCAAGATTCATAATTTCATATAGAAGATTATCATAATGAGGGTGAATAACATGAGCACAATCAAGGATTGCCATATTGGGAAGGTGACACAAGTAGAATTGTGTTAGTATCCACTCAGGAAGCACAATGAGATAAAAAAATAACACATGGTAGCGGTTTCTGCTGCTCATTTGGATTTGATAACATGTTAACAAAATTTATTTGGGAGTAGTACTATAGGTATATCACTAAGACAAAATATTGGCACACTACTCTCTGGAATCATTAACACGGGTGTAACACCAAAGACAAATTTTTAGTGCGCGAGATGATTTCTAAAGCTGGAAGACATACGAGAGTTATATAAATAGGGGGATTGAGAGGATTTGGTCCTTCCCCAAGTTGGATAAATCTTGGTGGAGGTTCAAGGTCTAGATTTGGTCCTCCTTGAGTGGGGGAAATCTAGGAAAAGGAAATACCCCTCCACAATAGCCTCATATTTTCTATGAAATATCTCTCCACTTTCATGAGTATAAAGGAGTAGATAATGTAGGTGAACACGTGCACAAATGTGAGCTCCTATGGAGATCCATAGGGATTAACAATCTGACAGGAAGGCCAATCATTTTGTAACTATATTGCAAGGTCATACACATAGTTGGTATTGTAAGTATGATCCACACCAAACAAAAAATTATTATAACACCTCACGCACCACCTTCTTGATTGAGTTCCATTTCCACAAGTTTGAAAAAAAGATCATCAACATGTTAAAAGATATCAAACAAGGACTATCTCGAGAGTGTTCAGGAATATGGTGCATGGTTCAAGACTCTGTTATCAAATATTTCATATGATATCCACCAAAAGTAGCATGTGTAATTGTTTTTAGGTGGACTATTGACACATTTTAGGAGGGTGATTTGACACAATATGTTTACAAATCCATGAGAGGGTGGAGGCATCCCATGCAGAAGTAGTTTTTAGTGTGGAAATTAGGGTGATCCCATTTCTAGAAGCACATATTGTAACTATGGCCACACAATTAGAGAATCTATATGTTAGTTCAACACATGACACTTGAAGTGGAATCTAGTGTACAGACTGTGAAGTAGAGGGGCATATTAAAAATAGTTTCCCACGCAGGAATGTGTGCATTCTACTATTATCTTGTGAGATATTCCACAAGGATCATGATTTCTCAAAGTTCCCACTCCTTCGGTGAGCTACACATAATAATTTATCCATCAATTGCAAGATTTGTGATGCACACACACACACACACGCACGCGCGCGCGCGCAAGACGCACACGCACACGCACACGCACACGCACACGCACACGCACACGCACACGCACACGCACACACACACACACACACACACACACACACACACACACACACACACACACACACACACACACACACACACACACACACACACACACACACACACACACACACACACACACTCACACACACACGATACAACTCAATTCTAAATTATTGATCACATCCATGAAGCATGTGAGATCGGGTTACACCAAACTAGTATGAAAGGTAGATCGTAGGTGCGTGAATATTAAAATAATGGTGCCAATAAAAATGGAAATGGGGATTATAGAGGAGGGTATTGAGGCAAATTTTGTGGTGGTCATGGAGGAAAGTTCATCTATAACACTTATTAGTCATGTGGATCACCTTTTCATTATTAGTGCAAGTTCCCAAAGTACTTGTCTTACGTGTATTATAGAAAGGGGCATAAGGTGGAGGATTGTCCATATTTATATGAGAACATGTGCAAGAAAACAATGAGAGAGGCACAAAGATGATACAAGTTGAGCACGAAAAGAAAGGACAGGTTGAATCCTAAAGATTTGGTAAAAGCTAAGAAATAACCATTGTTGTTCACCACACATGCTAAGGATTCACATGCATGACAACAGGCAAGAACTAAACCACTCATCGAAGAGAATAGCTTATGCAAAATAATAAGTATCATGATGCGGAGTCACTAGAAGTATGTCTTCCAAGAAACCATGGGCTTAATCAGATATTTATAGGGGAGATATAGTGTTTAAAATATCAAGTGTGGGATAGGGAGCGTGTGATACATACAAATGTATTTGACAAGGGCATTGATGAACTCAGGGAAGTATGTCAGATGCTGAGACAAGACAAAATCATACCCCTATTAAGTGAATGGTTACAAGAGAAGGTTCCACACATGGAGAAGGACAAAGAAATACATATATTACATGTGAATCTGCCACCACAACACCATGAATATGATAATAAGATCACCTTAGATGTAATTATTGATGGATGGCTGGTGAGTAAGATCCTTCTTAACACATGCATAAAGGTAAATGTGCTTACTTTGGATGCATGTAACAAGATTGGTAGGCCACCACTACAAGCTTCCTCTAATGTGCTATATATGGCTAATAAGACAAGGTTAATTCCAATTGAAGTCTTAAAGGATACAAGCATCACTATACATGGGGCTAAGTTCAAAGGTGAATTTGACATGTTGGAATTGGTAGAGGTGACTAATTTCCCTGTATTTCTTGGATGATCTCGGTGTTATATAAATATTGTAGATCTATGTTTAATAAGCATTATATTAGTTTTGAGAGTGAATATGAACATGTAGTAATCCCGAAGGATGGTACTCAAATTATGACATACATAGAGCCAATAAATGAGGAATACCTAAATTAAATCTATGTGAAAATTGTGTGCAATATATAATGGGTTGAGCCTACAAAACAAGGGTCTCTCAAATGGGAATACACACACTCAATCGGTGACACTATGAGCATTGCATGTGATAATTAGGAATATGTAACTTATGAGATGGTTGGTCATGCATGTAATGGACAAGTAATGTTGGTGTAGAATCACAGCACCCCTGGATGTTGATCAGATTTCTAGTTTGATCACTCTAGCATCCAGTGTGATTGCACAACATTGAATCCTTTCTTTGAGTGTGGGACTCGTGAAAATGAGAAAGGAATCTCCAGAGAAGGCTGGTTCCTCTTCCTAAACTACCTGCCACAAGCTATTCCAGTGCAGGCAAGCTAATCTAAACCTAATCTAACCATGCCAAGGAGACACACAGAGAGAGAGAGAGAGAGAGAAAGGGAAAAACAAAG
This sequence comes from Taxus wallichiana var. yunnanensis, assembly GCA_018340775.1. Classification (NCBI taxonomy): domain Eukaryota; kingdom Viridiplantae; phylum Streptophyta; class Pinopsida; order Cupressales; family Taxaceae; genus Taxus; species Taxus wallichiana. The sequence goes on from CM031242.1 coordinate 32,571,815, forward strand.
CCTACACTAAAATGGTGATACACCAGAGAAGGAAAATGTTGAACATCCTGTCAAAGCTGCCATGGAACAAGAAGAGGTGAGCAATGGGAAGGATGGACGAGATGCATCACAAAGCCCAAGGATAGATTTCACACGAAAATGTCCCAAAACTCCATGAACACAGCTCCAAACAGTGCAATGAAGATTCAAACGTGCACAAATACTGCAATGAAGAGAGGCAAGAAGAAAACAAGCAAAAACGAGCAAGGATGGACGGATGCATCACAAAACATGTTTTTTTGTTGCTTGAGGAAGTTTTACAGAACATCATTTTAATGGTAAAAGGCAAAAATGCCATTACAAAGAAGGGGAGGAGGTTCGAACTCCATTTTCAACCCCGGAGAAGAAAAGAAGGGAGGCAGAGTGAAAAGATGAACAACTTGTTATGTCCCAAAACACGCAGAAAACGTGTAAGTAGTCCAACCATTGACCAAAACGCATTCTTCATTAAAATCGGTGGTTGAAACATCACTTCTGGCCATGCTGAAGAAGAATGCGACCCATGTGCATTAAAATTGGTTGTTGAAACGTCAGTTCTAGCCATGTTGAAGAAGAATGCGACCCATGTGCATTAAAACTGGTTGTTGAAACGTCAGTTCTGGCCATTACCATGTGTCCAGAGACGTTTCTTGATTTTCTCTCTCCAAACTGAACCAAAATGCAAGATTGACCCCGGAATCATGTAGAGAATTTCACCATCTTTCCATTGATGTAAAGAACATGAAAATCCAAGCTCTGGATCGAAAGTTATGGCGATCTGAAGATTTAGGGCAAAAAACGGCCAAAACGGATCGGCGGGAAAATACTTGAATTTTTCCCGCGCTCTGCCACTTGGATGACACGTGTCGGGTGCTGATTGGATGAGAAATTCTCTCTCCTTCCCTTTCCGTGGGTTTTCCTTTGAAAATTTTGACTTTTTATAACTTTGGAAAATTTTCCATTTTTTCCCCGCGCCCCGCCACTTGGGACACGTGGCGTGATCTGGTTAGAGGACGGGGCACGGGGTCATCCTTGTCTTTTAATTTTTTGGCCCAAGACTTTTGTCAAATTTTCCTAAGTCTTTCCCTGGCTCCGAACTCCCCCACCTTAGGACACGTGTCCTGTGTCTATTAGCTCGGGCCGACCCTTCAAACCTTGCCCTTTGAAATTTTTTGGCCAAAAAACACTTAGCCAATTTCCATTGCACTTCCCCTTGTGACACATGTCACGCTATGATTCATCTGTGGGCCTCCTTGTCTCTTTTCCGGCCACTTTGCGTTTTCGCATCCCACACGTACTTTTGGCTTGGATGTCCCAAACTGTCTGGGACAAATTTCTCCGAACCGCCCGATTCGGGCTTCCTTGTTCCTGCTTGCGGCGAAGACACGTGGCAAGATTCCATTCGCTCTCGGCTCTTTCAGCTTTTCACGTCCCACGCGTACTTTTGGCCCGGATGTCCCAAACGAAAGTCCTCTGTTTCACCGAATCGGCCGGTTCGCGTCCTCCGCATACTTTTGTCCCAACTGTCCCGGACTGCCTAGGAAAAATATCTCCGGACCGCCCGAAATGGACTGCCTTGCGCCAAACCGGCCGATCCGCGTCCTTCACATACTTTTGTCCTGGATGTCCCAACTGCGTGAAACAAATACTTAGACAATTTTTCCCTGCTTTCGGCCATTTCGGCTTTTCACGTCCGCAGCGTCCGACGTCCCAAATGTCCGGATCTTCGCGCGACCACCACTGGCGGCTTTTCGGCTGATTCGTGCTCCGACATGCCAACTGTCCCAAGGACCGCCTGGACTAGGACTTAGCCAATTTTCTTGTTTTTTCGGCCCCAAGCTTGAATTTTGTAAATTTCACATTTTTAAAACTTGCTGGGTTTTCTTCTTGGACAGGGGAGTTAGAAAGAACCCGAGGGGACCCCAGAAACATGATTTTGGGCCTTAAATCAATCTTACTTGCTCGGGACCGAATAATCTGATGCATGTTATCAAAATTACCTTGGGGGGGTGAATTTTGGATAACAGTAACTAGAGTGATCAGACCATGGATAGTTAGGTGCTTAGAAAAACTTCACTTCAAGGTATCGATAAAGAAAAACCTAAAGTATTCTTGTGTGTCATGGAATAACAAATAGGCAACATGAACAAATGCAACAAAATAAATATGTTGGTTTATATGCTCATAGGGAAAAAATGCAATAGTGGGTCGTACATAGAGACAATTCATTGAGTGTCTCGAGATCAAGGTCACGTTATTAACTAGGTTTATTAAAGATATTCTTCCTTGAAGATATTATATACACTTAATTTTTCACTTTTCATCTTTTATGATTTTTACTAACAATTTCCTTTGTGTAAATAAGGGTCACTGATGCATCTATTTCTAGAGAGAGTTCCTTAAGGTGCTGTCGAGAATGGATAATGGTTATTCACGTAACAAATATGGGTTAGAGACAGTACACAAAGAGAGTGTCGTTATTTAGTCTTGGCCTTATTTTTCCTTGCACTAGTTATCCTCGTCCTCCATGTCTCATGCACATCACATTCACAACTTCTTTCTTGCATCTCACCACTTTTCACCTTGTTTATCCACATCCATGATCCACGACACATTACCTCTTTTCACTACCCTTGGCCGATGTCATCGACATGTCGGTGTTACATTTTCCCATGGTCGATGTCATCGCCCGCGGGTGATGGATTCCTATATATACTGCCACAAATTTTACATTCATGAAATGAAAAGGAAGCCAAAATCATTCTAACTACCATTTTCTCTACTCTTTTACACCATTTTTACATCTTCTCACCTATCTCTTGGTTCATCTTGCATCTTGCTTGAATTGGATTAATACTCTTCTTCTTGGATTTTTTTTCACTATTAGGTCACCTATATTGAGTCTAGGACAAGAATGATGTTCCCCTTATCCACCTAATAGAAATTATCTCTCGGTGTTCTATTTCTTTGAATAGATATATGCATTAGTGACCAACCTATAGGTAGAAGGTGTGTGATCTATCATCATGTTATATAGATAAGTTCATTTCCTTTCCTCATTGTTCTATGTTAACTTAGTATTACACATTTTCAGATGCTAGTTTGCATAATAATCTTATTCATTATCATCTTCATAGCTATAATCACTTTCATTTCAGTCTTATCATTCATACTTGTTTCATTTAATGTTAATATATACCTCTCCACACCTAAATACCCATTTCTTAGTAGGGTTCCTTCCTTTATCTTGACTGCGGGCCTTAAAAACCCTAGGTTAACCTAGTGTGTGGATTACTTCCCTCTAGATATCTGACCCTATCACTCATTATAGCCACCTTTAAGTCTACCCATTGTATATCAGTTCATGTGTGTTTCTTACTCGGTTCCTCAATACCCTTATAGAGAAGATGGTGTAGGAGTGAAAGTTATTGAGACACATATTTGGCCCACCATAGATCTCACGGTGAACCTAACATGAATCTTACATACTTCTTGATCGAGCACAACTCATTAAAATCATCCATCACTCAAAATTCCTAATCATTATTTTGATCGATTCATCTTCACATTTACCTTTTCCATCCCGTTAGTCTTCACATCAGCTTCATACATCTCTATTGAACCCTACATACCTTCTTAATCAAGAAAATCTCATTAAAAGTACCCATATAAAAATTTTACCTCATCTAAATATCCAAAAGCCATGAAACCTCAAACCTACCTACATAGACACCATCAACCCAGGAAATCCTTATTGTTCCTATTTTCTCACATCTGAACGCCATCAACCTCGGTGTAGACTTGTTTGCACGATCGATCATATTTATCTTCCAAAATTTTCTCCCAAATGCATTTGGCCCCTATGTACATTTCTCTCTCAATAATTGTGCATGTAGCCTTCATTTTCAGACCTTTTTCTCACCATATTATCACTCCATCATGGATTATCTAGGCATGGGGTCCTTTGACTCTATTGTGCAGACTTTTCCTTAGACATATCATCTTAAAGCTAAGTTTCCCTTCTGTATGGACTATTACGTCATAGGAGTACCTAAAAAGAATCCTTCTACCCACCACAATGGCCCACCTAAGGATGAGGAAGAATAAAACCAGAATGATGATACTTTTAACCATCCTCCTAAGATTCAGAAATTTCTATCTTAGTTTCCTCAATATAAAGGAGAATCAAAATAAATTCTTAGCAAATGTCTTCTCAAATTTGTCTCAAAAACAGAGCATAGGGCAAAAAAGGGAAATATACTAAAGCGGGTTCATCCGAAAATACCGACAATTCGACCCTACTAACCTTATTCTCCAACTCATTGATAGAATGAGCCAACAACAATCCACTACTATGGAAAAATTTCTCCAAATGCAAGCCAACATGGCTCAGTTAGTCAACTGCCCTTCAACAATATCTTGGGGCACCACGACCCCTCCTTTACCAAATGGGCCTAATGGGGTACCCATCGATAACCCCCATTCAAAACAAAGTCTTGCAAGAATTCCAACAAGATCCTTTAACACCTTATATTACTAGCATGGATATTAGTGGCATTGCTCCTTCTATCTCTTATGATGGGTCTACTGATCCCACCCTTCATATCAAGGAATTTGGAAATATTTACAAGGAGTGGATCTAGAACCAATTCATACACTTCCACAAAACTCCTAGCAAAGATACTTACTAGAGATTCCTTAGATTTATACCGTACTTTTCCTCCTAATTCTATAGTTGAGCTAGAGTCTCTAATGACAGCCCTAGTAAACAAATTCCAATATCACGATCTACCTTAAAACAATATCAATGCTTTCATCAATTGTTAGCAATCTGAAAATGAATCAATACAAGCCTTTATCAAGCATTGGAAGACCCTATCTATGTGGGTAGAGAATAACATGTAATAATATCCTATTTTAACTTTTCTTACAAGCCCTTGAAACTCACCTTCAATACAAGGTGAGGTAATTTTCTCTTACTTACCTAGAAGAGGCCTTTGAACAAGCCAAAAGGAAAAACTATCTCATGAGGTCATTGTTATCCCAAATTCACCCCCGAGAAAATTTGGTCAAGACAACTCCTACACATAAGGAAATTATGAAGGAAATGACTCAGACCCATGAGCTCAAGTTCTAGAACCAGAAAAGTGAAAACAGAGGCCTGAGAAAGTCAAATTCGACCCTGCATAAGAAGAAATAGAAGAAACGGTTCTTCTGAACGTTTCCATATCTTAAATCTATTTAAAGGGTTGAGGGAGGACTCAACAATGGAATTGCAGGGTCAGAGAAGAAGGGCAAAGTGCTGCAGAGGAACCGAGCAAAAAAGGGGAAGACCAAACGAGTGCCAGACTAATGCTTGTCCCAAAGAGGAAAGCGGGGTGTCGGGGGAAAAGTTGATTCTTTTCCCCTTGTTATCACAAAAAGGGTAAAAGTTACAAAATGGCCCACAACTCCATTCGGGGAAAAAGTCAGTGTTAGAACCCGAGTCAAAGCCAAGGTGGGGAGTCGGGGGGAAAAGTGAAAAAATTTCTTTTGTTTAAAGGGAAAAAGATAAATTGTGGACCCACAAGACCAATTTTTGTTCTAATCTGGTTGCCATGTGTCCCAAACCAAAAGGGGGGCCCATTTTTCAAACTGTTTTCCCCATCCATTCATACGGACCCGATACAAACTTTGAAGGGGCATATCTTTCAACTCAGGGCTTGAAATATTGCAGATCTGACACCATTGGAAAGATCTCGGCCTCACCCATGCCATGGAGGTCTGAGACTTTATTTTTGAGGAGGTTAGGTGAAGGAAATGGAGGAAACGTCTTTAGGCCTTCAATGTAGGATCCATCTGTCTCAACAACTAGATCGGATTGATCTGTTTCTACCATTTCCTCTTCTTTCAAGGCACCGAATCAAGGAATCATGCAGTAAAGATGGATTTGGGGCATATTTTATCAGAAGCATTAATAACAGTGGTTGAGTTTCAACCCACTTCTCCCACTTCCCTCTCTCTTTCTTCTCTCCGATCAAATCTATAAATACAGGGGTAGGATTCATTGTAAAGGGTTGTTCATTCTTCTTCCCTGCCCCCTCTCTCTTTCTTCTCTAGGGTTGAATGTGGAGTTTAAGCCTCCTCCCTTGGCTTTGTAATGGCATTTTCCTACCTCTTTCCCATTAATGGTGTATTGTGTGAACTCCTAGAGAAATAAAATTTGTTTCGTGATGCATTTTGTCCATCCTTTGCTCATTTTGTTGTCTCTTCTCGCCTCTCACCATTGTAGGGTATATTGTGCATATCTCTGATGTCCATTATAGGTTTTGGGAGTTGTGTTTAAGGGGTTTGAAATGGTGTTTTATGTGAACTTTATCCTTGGTCTGTGATGCATATATCCATCCTCTCCATTTCTCACCTCTCTCCATTTCAGGAAGTTGGGTTTGTGATTAACAGTTCCCTTTTCTCGGTGTTATCACCTTTGTAGTGTAGGATTTCTTTATTTTATGCTCTCTCTCTCTCTCTCCCTGGTCCCTTGGAATTGTTAGATTAGGATTAGATAGTCACATTTCCTTCCTTAGAAGTAGTTTAGTGCTAGGATTAGGAAGAGGAACCAACCTTCTCTGGAGGATCATTCCCATTTGCAAGTCCCGCAGCTTGGGGAATGATCCAATGTTATGCAAATCACACCAAATGACCCTGCTTAGAAAATCAGATCCATAACTCATTTGGGGGTGTTATGATTTCGCACTAATAGTTTTGGCATGCCCAGTGAGACAAGTTTGAAGCACCTTACCACTTCACTTCATCAGGTTCGATGTGCTCTTGGTGAAGATTTCATCCTTTGGAGGCACTTTCAAGCACATCTAGCGACTCCATCTGGTCAAAAACCCATTCTCTGAGTTGCATACCTTTTCCATCCATTTCCACTCATTTCATCCATTTTATTCTTCCATCTCTTTCATTTTCTCCCATTCCATGAGGTTGTGCAATCATGACTTCATTCCCTTCATGGAACTCACACTTACAACAATGCAATCCACCTCCAATGCATTTCCTAACTCCTCCAAATCAACATTATGATCAGATCCAGGACCATTATGCTTACCCATATGAGCAGAGTCAAAGTTAGTTTGGCCATGGAGCTTATCAAGAATAAGGGGGCACATACAATGGTGATAGCTATGTGGAGAATGCTGGTTTATTGGAGAAAATTCAAAAAATGGAGGCTGGCATGGTTCAGTCAAGGGGCATAGCATGAATGAAGGCATTCAAGATTGGTTGCAGGGCACCTTGTTCATGGGAAGGCCCTTTTCCAAGACATTACAACCCTCAAGAGAAGCTTGACTTCATGGTTGAAATGCTTCCCAACTTGCACAATGGACTGAGGAGATCGGGGCTTATGAGTTGGAGTCAAGACAACCTTGTCAATGGGTAAGTCCAACATCTCATAGCTTTTCTTTTTCTCTTTCTCAAGTGGCACCATCTCAACCCAAGCTCCAATTTCCAAGCTTCTCACTTGTTTCCCCAAGTGTTGATTTCATTTCTCCATCTCCTAGTCTTCCACCTCATCTCAGTTCTTTTGTCCTTTTCCCTTCCAAATAGTCATCCCCTCAAAAAAACAAGAAGTTGTGCCTCCCATCCCACCACAAACAATTACAAATATGGTTGAACCCCAACCTGTCACTCCTCTTGCTTTCCCAAGTCCATGTCGGGAGGAGACTCAAGAATCCATTCAAGGAGAACAATAGCAAGAAGAGAAGCCCAATTAAAAGAAATGACAGACAATCTAAAGAGTTGGGCTACCAAATTTGGGTTTACAAAGATCCCCTTGATGGTCAAGCCAATAGAGGAGGTCAAGATTGAAGAACTAGTGGTGGCTGAGGCCGAGTTTGTAGCAGAAGAAGAGAAAGAACAAGAGGAGGAACAATCAGTCCCAAGCCCCATTGAAGAGGATCAGCTGGGAGAGATCAAATTAGTGTTGAGGCCACTCAATGAAGAAGGCATCATTGAATATTTTTTGCTTTCATTTCAAGGGCCTGATTTGATTGATGAACCCATGATGGAGGAGGACCATACAGTTTCAGAGGCTCTAAGTGTGGAGTAGGCTACAGGGGAACCTTCAGTTCTTCCTCCCACTTCATCCCCTTCAAGCTCTGATGTTGAAGAAGAGTTTGATCTTTCAAACTTCATGTTTGAGGAAGAGAGAAACCATGGTGAGCAAGTTGCAAATCAAGAGGACACCATGAAGGAGGTAGAGAACTCTGCAAAGTAACAAGGAGGAGGCAGACTGCTCATCGAGTTGAGAGATTGCTTTGATGAAGAGGAGCCCATGGAGATTACATCATTCGCTCCTCCATCCATCTTCCATGCACATGAACCTACTAACATGAAGGAGAATCTTCAAGCACAAAAACCTGCATCTCACAACGACCCTCTGGAACCAAGGTTGGAAGATATTGATCTTGTCTTCAAAGGAGGAGGAAGAGAAAAGGCAAGAGGAAGTCATCATCTCCTCACACCATCCATTCAATAAGTTCCACAAAAAGACTCCATTTTTGGAGCTGAATTTCATATAAATGGGCACATCAAAGGATCAGACCTGCCCAATCAAGTACTTGGCTTCATTGGAGCCAAAGGAGAAACTAAAACAGTCATGCCTACTTCAGGGCATGAGGATGAGCTAAAAAGCACCAAGGATCAGCTGTCATACCTCTTCAATCCAAATGCAGAGCAACTAAAAGAGATATAGTTTTGTCTTCAATTGATACTTTGGTGATTTGGGTGGAAGATCATCTTGTAGTTAGTTTTTCACTCATCCAACCAACCATATTCAGTGCCAAATTAGTTACATGGCTGCCATTTTTGAGGAAGGGAAGCTATTTCTCCCTGCCAGTTGTAGGTTTTGTTTGAGTTCCCTTTGCTCTTGGTTAGAGTAGAGTAGGTAGGTTTGTTTTCAGCAGAAGAAGTGCTTTTGCACACTCTACATATCCCACTTGGGGTATGTATGATTTTCAGTTTGTACATAGTTTTTGGTGTTATTGTTTTGCTCTTACACAGTCCATTTCAGTTGGCTTTTGGTGAAGTTCAACTCCAAGTTTAGTGGGTTTCCAAGAGGCTCAGAGGTCAGATCTTCAAAATTTCAAATCAGTTTCATATTTATCAGGCAGACTCCATGCCCAATGGATGCTTCAAGGCCATTGGTTTCTTCATCTAGCAGGCAGATGTCCCCGTGAGTCACCAAATTGTTATCCCAAATTCGCCCTTGGGAAAATTTGGTCAAGAAAACTCCTGCACATAAGGAAATTATGAAGGAAATGACTCAGACCCACGAGCTCGAGTTCCAGAACTAGGCAAAGTGAAAACAGAGGCCCGAGAAAGTCAAATTCAACCCTACACAAGAAGAAATAGAAGAAACGGTTCTTCTGAATGTTTCCATATCTTAAATCTATTTAAAGGGTCGAGGGAGGACTCAACAATGGAATTACAGGGTCAGAGAAGAAGGGGCAGTGCGCAGAGGAACTAAGCAAAAAAGGGGAAGACCAAACGAGTGCCATAATTGACACTTGTCCCAGAGGAAAGTGGGGCATCGGGGAAAATTTGATTCTTTTCCCCTTGTTATCACAAAAAGGGTAAAAGTTGAAAAATGGCCCGTAACTCGTCAGGGAAAAATTCAGCGTTAGAACCCAGAGTCAAAGCCAAGGTGGGGAGTCGGGGAAAAGTGAAAATTTTCCTTTTGTTCAAAGGGCAAAAGATAAATTGCAGACCCACAAGACCATTTTTTTGTTCTAATTTGGTTGTCACATGTCCCAAACCAAAAGGGGGGCCATTTTTCAAGCTATTTTCCCCATCTATTCATACGGACCCAATACAAACTTCGAAGGGGCATATCTTTCGACTCAGGCTCGAAATATTGTAGATCTGACACCATTGGAAAGATCTCGGCCTCACCCATGCCATGGAGGTCTGAGACTTTATTTTTGAGGAGGTTAGGTGAAGGAAATGGAGGAAACGTCTTTGGGCCTTCAATGCAAGATCCATTTGTCTCAACAACCAAATCGGATTCAATTTGTTTCCATCATTTCCTCTTCTTTCAAGGCACCGAATCAAGGAATCATGTAGTAAAGATGGATTTGGGGCATATTTTATCAGAAGCATTAACAATAGTGGTTGAGTTTCAACCCACTTCTCTCACTTCCCTCTCTCTTTCTTCTCTCCGATCAAATCTATAAATCTGGGGTAGGATTCATTGTAAAGGGTTGTTCATTCTTCTTCCTGCCCCCCTCTCTCTTTCTTCTCCAAGGTTGAATGTGGAGTTTAAGCCTCCTCCCTTGGCTTTGTAATGGCATTTTCCTACCTCTTTCCCATTAATGGTGTACTGTGTGAACTCCTAGAGCAATAAAAATTTTTTATGATGTTTTGTCCATCCTTTGCTCATTTTGTTGTCTCTTCTCACCTCTCACCATTGCAAGGTATACTATGCATATCTCTAATGTCCATTACAGGTTTTGGGAGCTATGTTTAAGGGGTTTGAAATGGTGTTATGTGTGAACTTTATCCTTGGTCTGTGATGCATCTGTCCATCCTCTCCATTGCTCACCTCTCTCCATTTCAGGCAGTTGGGTTTGTGATCAGCAATTCCCTTTTCTTGGTGCTATCACCTCTATAGTGTAGGATTTCTTTATTTTCATGATCTCTCTCTCTCCTTGGTCCCTTGGAATTGTTAGATTAGGAGTAGATAGTCGCATTTCCTTCCTTAGAAGTAGTTTAGAGCTAGGATTAAGAAGAGGAACCAGCCTTCTCTGGAGGATCATTCCCATTTGCAAATCCCACAACTTGGGTAATGATCCAATCTTATGCAAATCACACCAAATGGCCCTACCTTAGAAAAGAAGATCCATAACTCATTTGGGGTCTTTGTGATTTTGCACTAACAATAATTTGAGAAATCTCCTCCCAAGACACAAGTAAAAAAAAAGTACAAATACTTCAATGCTCTAAAAATAAGAGCACAACAAATGATGGAGTCTCAGATACTCTTCCTCTTGTCGCTTATTCAAATAGGACTATTTTCAATATTGCTCAACAAAATAATAACAAAAAAATCCAATCTAAGTATATCATTGACTATTTTTGACCCCGAGAAAAAATGGCCAACCTGGGCCCACATCCGTTCAAACAAGCAGAAAATGAGTAAAATATGATGAGTCCAAAATATTCCCCATACACCTTTCATTCAGGCCTCCAACTCAGAAAATTCCAAAAATTTCAAGAAACGAGCCTCAAGGAATCAACAAAATCACATTTGGGCCTAAGGATTCCACTGATATCAAAAAGATATCACCGAGCTACTCAGTGATTTGGGAGTTACAGTGTTAGCACCGAGTAGGGTCTATCAAACCTATCAATGCATAGGGTCGAAGAGGTGAACTCGCTTTGACGAGTTAGAGGCGAGTGGAGAAAAATAGGGCTGACTCGGCCATACGGATCACAAGCACACAAGGTGGGAATGATGAAGGGATGAGCTCCCGAGCTCATCTAGTGTATGTGTCGGTGAGTGATGTGCATGCAAGGGAGAAAGCTTGGGCTCAAATCCGAGCGAGTTCGGGTTTTAATGAACAAGGAGGTAGAAGGGCTCGAGCGGCCGAGCTCTAAACCAAGTGTGAGGTGAGCTTCAAAGGAAGCCAAGATGTAAATGGAATGCATCGTGGAAGTGATGTGGTGGTATGTAAGGTAGATGGCTCAAGAATGAGCTTGAGTAAGAGAATATAGAAAACACGGGACTTGAACTCATGCGAGAAAAATAGAAGTTATCATGATAGACCAAGGAGATTGAATACACAATAACATGACACCATCGAGAGGCCCGAATATTTTAGCCCACATAGGTAGAAAAGGGATGTTGCATTAAGTGAAATGCCCTAGCATCTTCAACTCGCATTAATAAAATGAACCGTAAGATCGTGCATGATAAATGATAATAGCCCAAAACTCTATGGAATGAATAGATGATCGAGCTTGAGCTCGCAAATTCAACTCAATGAAGGAAAAATCACACAAACCCAATGGGAAATTACATTCAAAGGGATTTATAGAAGGTGAAGAGTTAGGGTGGACTCAAGAAGCTCACAAGCATACATTACGAGTTGTTCGTAAGCTCATTGCTAAAGGAAGGCTCATAAATACATAAAGAAATCCAAGAAAAACAAAAGAACTCGGCTGAGATGAGTGAGTGACTCATAGAACATTGACATAGCTCGAAATAAATTAAGCCAGGCATGTTTATATGAGGATCACCTTGATCCATTCACGGAGTAGGTCCATGGTGCAAGGAGGAAACCAAGCTCTCGGCAGGTCAAGACTGAAAGTCATAGGTGGGTAAGTCAATGCAAGAGCTCATAGTGAAGCTAAAAGGAAAGTTGAATCGCCATGGGGATAAGGATGTATCTCGAGATCATAGGTTTAGATACTTAGTGGTGACAGGACAAAAGGGATCTTGGAAGATCTCATCTCATCTTCAAAATAGCTCAAAATGACAACAAGGGAAGTGATGCTCACGGCATGAGTCAAACCAGGGAGATATGGCAAGCTCGAAAATGAGAAATAATCCCGAGCTTGGAATTAAGAAAACCCACCACAAGATACCGGGAGTAATAGTGATGGGAGTGATTCAAGCCGGTGTTTTAACAATGGCCAATACATATCGAGCCATAGAGATGAGTCATTTTATAGGAATGGTAGTACTCGAAGGGGTCGCAAGAGTGATAGAGGGATCCCAACTTTGCGATCCGAGCCAAACCAGAAAAGGAAACTATGAGATCTTGTCATAATCATAGGGAGATAGTATAATGAAGATCATGGCTTGGCTAATGAACTCGAGAAGGAGAGATTGAAATATGGCTCGAGCTCAATGTGTAGAAAGGAGTTAGGTTGTCCGAGCATGAATCAATGAAACTCGTTGGGGATATAAGTGCGGGGAGATAGTATGGGGGCCATGTAATGATGAAGAGATTTCAGCAAGGTGGTAATGAGGCCCGAGCCTTTTTGAGAGGTCAACCCCATTTCGGGAGAGCTTTGGGACTTTGCTTCAAATGTCAACAAGCTAAAATCCGAAGTCGGGGGAAAAAGGTTACGAAATGCTAAAATTCAAAAGTCCAAATTTCATACTTTAGACATTTGGAACTTGAAGGTTTCACTAGCCTAAGCCTAATGAACAACGTAAAAATCCAAAATAAAATAGTTTGAAATCCCAAAAATCCTACGTCCAAAAGGATCAACATGCACAGTCTCGAGGTATTGGCGGAGGTAGGTGCAAAAGTGACGTGAGTGAATGGGCTAAAAAACCAAGCTAGTAATGTAATGAGTCAAGCAGGGAATTCATCCAAGTGGTAGATGATGAAAAAATTGATGCAAAATAGTTTGAGGATAGCTTAAGAGGTTGGTTTTGGATCTTGCATTACCAAAAATGATGCACGATGCATAGAAGTAAGCTTGGATGATGCATGGGGAATCCCATCTAGATACTTAGTAAGGAGATTAATATAATGGGGTGTAAATAAAGCTGAAGTGAGCTAAATGAAAAGTAGATTCCTCCATGAGCAGATGAAGGAGCTTGATGAGCATCTTGTCGAGTAGCAAATAATGCAAGACCTCCCTCACCTAAAATGATTTAGTTTGATCTCCCGACATTGAAATCTCGTAAAATCACAGTCATTGGAAATTTGAGAGAGAGATCTTTGCAGTGGAAGCATAATGGAGTTGCAAAAATGGATTTTTCGAGGTTTTATAAACCCCGAAATTACATAAATTTCACCCAGGAGTTTGTTTTTGGCAAACGGATAGTCATCGAGAATCGTGACGAGGTTCTTTATAGCATGGACACATCAGATTTTGGGATTCTAGAGGTTCTTGACCTCCAAAATTTGGGAGCAATGAACAGTGGTCCTGTGGGTAGGTGAAAACCATTAACGGAGATAGCTGAAAAATAGGGTCATCATGAGTCTACAAGAGCTAGACTAGACCCATGTGTAATCATAGCTAGTTTTTTAAAGCACAAGGCAAAGTAATTAATGGAGCAGAGATTTTACAAATCTTCAAACACTCATTGTAGATTAAACAATGATTTTTATGGGTTTTGGGAAATTTCAGGATTTCTTCCCTCTCTCTCCTCACATCAAAATTCCTCTATAAATATTGTAAGGGTTGCAAAAAACAAAAGTTTTGATCACCTTTTTCTCTCATGCACCCCATTTCTTCTTGGGGCTTCAAGCCTTCCTCTCAAGACCTATAATGGCTTCATGCCTCTTCTCGCTACAACAACGTATTTTGTACATTCACATGAAGTAATAAAATTGTGTCTATGTTGATCTCTTTAACCTCTCATAGTTTGTTGTTTTTTAGTTTACCTCTCATTGTGCTTGCAAATATGTGCATTTTCTTGTCCCATTACAGGGTTTTTTTGGTTGTTCTCATTCAGGAATGAAGATTGTTTGCATTTTGGGTTTGTGTTGTAGTTTTCTAGCCTCCCCTTAGTGCATTGGTGTGATTTTGGTTTGTGTTGCATTTTGTCCAACCTCCCAAAATTCACCCTTTCTCCATTTTTCAAGGATGGAAAGAATGATTAGCACTCCTTTCTTGATGTATCATTGCTCTTAGTGTAGGTTTATTTCATGTAATATTTCTATCTTTGTCCCCTTTGAAGCTTTAGATTAGGATTAGTGATTAGTTTTGCTTGCACTTGGGTAGTTAGTGGCAGGTATGTTAGGAACACCAACCAGCCTTCTCTAGAGATTTATTTGATTTGCAAGGTCCCACACTTCATGACAACTCCTTGTTGTGAAATCATGTCAAATGCCCCATTCAAACTTATGAAATTTGGGGGTTACTGTGATTTTGCATCAACATTTTTGCATACTGTGGGACTACATTAAAAGGTCAAAAATTTCATTTTTACAAAGTTGTTCTACTGCAAAACCTTGTCACATTCAAGCCATGTTCAAACACTTCAATTTCAAAAATTTCCATGCATTTCAGAATTTGGGAGTTACAATTTTATGATTTAGGAGTTTTTAGCTACAAGGTCAAAATCTGAATTTCATTTTAGAGCGTTTAACATGCGCAAAATGGGTTCAAATTTTCACATATGTTAAATCAAGGGATGAATTTCAAAAGGGTATTTTCAGATTTTTTAAATTTCAGAGTTTTTTGAATTTCAAGATTCAGTATTGGGATTTGAGAGTTTTGAAATTTCAGATCTTTTCAAATTTCAGTTTTTGGACTTTTGAGATTTTAGGATTTGAAGTTTTAGAGGTTGGGGAATTTTAGAGGTCTCCATTTCAGGATTTTAGAGGTTGCACATATTTCATATTTTGGAGTTATTTCACTTCATATTTCAAAGGATTATTGCAACCAAATTAGTTCAACTCCCATAGCTAGGTTTTGAGCCCTTCAAGGTGTTCACTCAATTATTCACTACATTTTATTAAGTTTTTTTGCTCTTGGTGAAATCATTACCTTTGGAGGCATGTGCAAGCACAATTGGTGACTCCATTTGATCAAGAACCCGTTATCCGAGTAGCAAACTTTCCTTTTCTTCACCATCCATTTTCCCTTCGGTCACTTTCATTTTCTTCCATTCCATGAATTCACACAATCATGACTTCATTTGCACCATGGGATTCACACATGCAACAACAACAATGTTATTTAGACATACCTCCACACTTGTAACATATATTCTCATATTATTATCAACTACCTCCGAACTTTTTGTGATGAGAATAAATATGCATAGTCTTATGGAAAAGAACCAAGTCAATTTGGTTGTTCACCGAACTATGTAGATTTTCAAGATCAGAGGTATGTGAATTTTGGAGGATATCCTCCTCCCGAGGATATTGGTTTCTGGGAAAAAGCTCAAAACATGGAGACCAAATTGGAATGGTTAAAGGTTGCATATCAATTAAAATCATCCAAGGTTGGATTCAAGATACCTTTCCCATGGTTTGCCCCTTTTCCAAGTTATCACATCCCATAGGAGAAACTTGATCTTATGGCTGAAATGACACCACACCTCGAGGCATGGATCCAGGACATAGAGGCCTATGAGTATAATGTCAATCATTCATGTCAATGGGAAAATTCCACATTACCATCTTGTAGTCCCCTCCCTAGTCCCCATCCAAAGTGTCATTTCAATCGAAGCCACAGTTCCCAAGTTTCCCACCTACTGCCCCCATTATGAAACCCACTTCTCCATCTTCTACTCTTCCACCTCATATCAGTTTTTCTGCCCTTTTTCCTCCCAAGAAAACATCTCCTCCATAAGATCAAGAAATTAAAATTCCTCTTCCACCACCAATGAAAAAACATCAGTGGAGACCCCACCCACCACTCCTCCCATCATCTTGAACCCATGTCGGGAAAAGACTCAAGAAACCATTCAAGAAGAACAACAAGAAGAGGAGTTGAACAAAGAGTAGATGATGAAAATCTTGGTGAATTTGGCTCTAAGGTTCAGGATCACTAAAATCCCCTTGATGGTTAAGCCTACAGAGGAGGGTGAGGTCCAGCTGTAGGTGGTGCAAAATGGTCTTGCAGTTGAAACAAAGCAAGAACAAGAGGACGATGACCAACAATCTACTTGTTTTGAATGTAGTGTCCACATTGGCACTATCCTTCCAGGACTTTCTAACCCATCATAGCCTGTAGATTCAGAAGAAGAAGCAGAGGAAAAATTAGCTCATGATGTGTGAGAAAAGAGGCATGTGCAAGTGAACGAAAATAGGCTCCCAAGTGTGCAAGGTATTGTAGCGGAATGCAGCAATCCTAATTGCCCTACATGCCTTGAGCTTTCCACTTTGTTGGAAGATTACATAGACATAAAAAATTTATCATCAATTGCAACTAACCAAGAGAGGCCTCGTCTTTATGGAAGAAGATTGTTCATCCTTGGAGGGCTCAAATGACAAGTAGGTCATGCAAGAAACTCCAAGCCCATCTTCCACCTTACCCTCTCCAAATTCTAATTTGGAGGATAAATTTGAACTCTCTATTTTTGGAGGATGAGGATGACCATCATAAACCATTCTTGCAAATACGTAAGACACCATGGAGGAGGAAGGACCCTTGGCATTATTAGATGATAAGAAGATTGACTACTTGTCTGATTTAGAGGATAGTAGTGGTGCGGAAGAAGCTATTGAATTTAGTATTTTTGTAGTCCCATCACCTATCTTTCAACATGAGGATCCTATTTTTGAGGAAAAATATCCAAGAAGAGCACGCTTCTCAAAATAGCCTTCTTGAAGTGGAGAAAATTGGATCAGATTCAAATGGTCTTGATGAAGATGTAATCATTGAAGGTTTCGTATTGTCGGTTAAGGATCCTAAGCCTTCCAATGAATATTCCATGATCAAAGGAAAGGAAGTAATGATGATGTCATCATCATTTGATCCATAGGGATCTATACAAACACACTACTTCATCAGTTCCATCAGCACCAAGTAGGAGAAACAAGAAAAGTGAGAAAAATGAGGTAAACAGAGGTTCTGGACAGAACCGCCACTCTGTGTAGAGCAGCAGTTTGAACAACTAACCTACAAGGCAACAAGATCAAACCACCTTGCGCCAGCTAGGCAATGGTCCTAATACCGTAAGTCCACACGGGGCGGTGGTCCTGAGACTTTCAAACAGAAAAGAAGAATGGAATGCAAGTAGATGCATTCTTGAAATGCCCAACTATGTCTCTTCCCTTCCATGCCCTTTCACATCCTCTAGTGCACGAGAGGACATGGGAAGGCCTATAAATACATGAAAGGAGCAAGAGAATAGGCATTCAAAGATCCAGAGAGATCGAGAAGTAGAGTTTAATGAGAGTAGTGAGCAAGATCTTTAGTGTTGGAATGGAATTATAGGAGCAAGGTGTAGAAACAGAGCAAGCAAGTAATTGGAGAGAATTTTTACATTGTTACTTCTTTTCATACTTATTGTAATTTGTAATTGTCTATATTAGACCAATAAAAGTGGGAAGAAAGAGAAGTTGCCCTTCCCGACTGGTTTTCCTCCTTGGAGGTTTCCAAGATAAAATTGTTGGTGTTGAAGTTTTGAATTGTTTCCTTCTCTGCAATTTCTTTTCTATAGCACTACATAATTAGTCAGGAAGCTCTAAATTTCAAGAAAATATATCATTTTCCAAATTTGAAAGTAGAATAACATAGTTGTGTGATTCGTAGAGTTCCAAAGTAGAATTTTACGGATCATTTTGGTATCAGAGCTGATTATATATCCAGGACTGTGGTATTTGAATCTTTCTTGTGATTTTGTATGATAGTGACAAGGTCCAAAGGTGAAGAAGTTTTACCTTATGAGCTAGATATTTCTACAAAGAAGTGGAAATAGAGAATTCGAGCTCAAATGGAGGAAGATAACTTGGTTTGTAGAGTCAAGATGCTAGAGACCATGATGGATAGATTGCATGGAAATAAGAATAGCTTTCAGATCTACAAAAGATGGCTTTAGTTAAGCAAGATTCCATGGACTCGGTGGTTTGAGCACTAGCCAAAAAAATTGGTATCGGAAAGAGCCACAAAGAGGAAGAATGGGAAGAGCATGAAGAGACGCCAATTGTAAGCGAGAAGGTAAAATCTGCACATACACCTTTTAAAGTTGAAACAAAAGTGGAAATAAAGAATTTTGAAGGACAAGTAGATGCAGAATTACTGGATAAATGGCTAAAACAGTTGGAAGTCTATTTTAGTGTGCATAATTTCACTGAGGCACAAAGGGTCACCTTTGCACGTCTCAAAATGGAAGGTCATGCTCTGGTTTGGTGGGAAACCCACCTAGCCACTTGTGAGAAGAAGAAACGACCTATTTTCAGTACTTAGAAGGGTTTTAAAGAATTGATTAGAGCTAAATTATATCCTATTGGCCATAAGATTGACATGATGATTAAGTGGTAGTACTTTAGATAGGCAAAGTGGTCAAAGCATACAAGACTACACTACGGAATTTTGGAGACAAGCCATGTTGCTTAATATGGACTTGGAGGATGAGGACATTCTAACCAAGTATTTGGGAGGACTTCACACTCACCTTCGGAGGAAGGTAACCTCCACGAATCCCAAGGATCTCAACGAAGCTCATGTACAAGCATACTACATTGATGATGATAAGAAGCAAGGAGAAATAGAGATAAAGGGAAACCAGTCAACAGAACAAATGAAACAAAGAACAAGGGAAGATAAGTAGTAGAGGTAAATGGAAATGTAAACATGCTACTACTACTTTACATACTTGTAAAGATCCTAAGAATTTATGTAATAATTGTGATGTGAATGGACATACTAACGCCACATGTTGGAAGTTGCATCCGGAATTGCACCCAAGGCACCGAACCAAGGATTCCAAGAAATCCATGGCCACTGTGAAGACAGAAAGAGAGGTGGAGATTGAGGATGATTCGGATGTAGATGAGAGGATGGGATGCATGGCCACTAACATGTACGGGGTAGTAGAAGAAGAAGAGATGAGTAAGTTATTTCAAATCAAAATCCAAATCAAGAAGACTAAGGTAAATGCTTTAGTAGATTCTGGTTCTCAGTCAAATTTGATTTCTGATGCGGTTGTAGAACAGCTTGGTCTAGAGACTTACGCGCATCCACATCCATACCCACTGGGATGGGTGAAGAAGGGTGTAGAAATACAAGTTACAAGGAAGTGTAAGTTTTAGTTTGGGATAAACACCTAATACATAGATGTATTAGAGGTTGATATTATTCCACTTGATGCATTTGAAAAAAAAAATGGAACTCCTTACTTGTATATCAGGGATGTTGTGTTCACAAGGAGGGAGAACCGGTACAGATGGGTCAAGGATGGAGTCATTTTTAACATCTGGGAATACCGGAGCAAATCAAAGAAGGCTATGGTAAGTGTCAACCAAGAACCAAGACTTATTCGAGCAAATCATCATTTTTTTTCTTTCATTGAAATAAAAGCAAAATGGACGTGAGAGCATAGATATTTCTGCCCAAAGGGTTAATAATGTGGATAGAAATTGTCATTTTTATAGAAGAAACCACCACAGAACTACTCATTTAAGGAGCAAAACAAACTTCCGTTATGCGATCACCGTATCTACCTACTGACTCAATGGACTGACCGTGGGGCAACAAGAAGAAGAGGAGATATAAGGAATGGTGGTGACTATAGCAGCATCATACTTGGAGAGGATTCGACAATCCATCTCAAGAGACAAAGACAAGAAAGGACTAAACCACTACAATATGGGACCTTCGCCATACTTGAGCAGGTTAGAGAAGAAACCTTTAGGCCATATTTCATGCAGATGCATGTGATAGTAAGTTGCAAGAACTCGCATCCACTAACGCCATCTATGCATGACAAAGAAGGAAATATAAAGAAGTTACCTTCTAAAGAGGATTATACTCGAGGTAAATCGAGGAGGATGTAGCACTGGAAAAACAAACCTAGAGATCCACAGGAGTCTTGGCAGGTTGGACGAGAGAAGACACTAAGGTAGACCCAGTGGTACTTGAATGAGCACGAGAGGGATTTGATTCCTCTACCACTCCACCACTAAGATTTTGTGGGACAAAAATCCTCCTAATTAGGGGAGGTATGATCCATAGGGATCCAGAAAAACACACCACTTCATCAGTTCCATCAGCACCAAGAAGGAGAAACAGGAAAAGTGAAAAAAATGAGGTAAACGAAGGTTCTAGATATAACCACCACTGCAGGCGAGTGGCGGTTTGAGAACAGACTTCCTTGCAAGACAACAGTCCACGAAACCATTGCCCCAGCCTAGGGCGGTGGTCCTAAGACTTTAGGTCTACACAAGGCAACGGTCCTAAGACTTTCAAACAGAAAAGAAGAATGGAATGCAAGTGGACGTGTTCTTGAAGTGCTCAGTCATGTCTCTTCCATTCCATGCCCTTTCACATCCTCTAGTGCATGGGATGACATGGGAAGGTCTATAAATACATGAAAGGAGCAAGGAATAGGGATTCAAAGATCTAGAGAGATCGAGAAGTAGATTTTAATGAGAGCAGTGAGCAAGATCTTCAATGCTGGAATGGAATTGTAGGAGCAAGGTGTAGAAACAAAGCAAGCAAGTAATTGGAGAGAAGGTTTACATTGTTTCTTCTTTTCATACTTATTGTAATTTGTAATTGTCTATATTAGACCAATAAAAGTGGGAATAAAGAGTAGTTTCCCTTCTGACTGGTTTTCCTCCTTGGAGGTTTCTAGGATAAAATTGTTGGTGTTGAAGTTTTGAATTATTTCCTTCTCTACAATTTCCTTTCTATAGTACTAGATAATCAGTCATGAAGCTCTAAATTTCAAGAAAATCTGTCATTTTCCAAAGTTGAAAGTAGAACAACGTAGTTGTGTGATTCGTAGAGTTCTAAAGTAGAAGTTTGAGGATCATCATTCCCATACCATCCACCGAGGTGGTGCATCAATTGTTTGTAAGTGTGCAAAAGGAAGAAAGTAAATTCACAGGAAGTAACCTTTTCTAGCAAGGTCTACATCAAGACTTTCTTATCAAAACTCGAGAAGCAGAGCACATTCGGTAGTTCGAGGCCATGCCCTATTAGGTATCAAGATTCTTTAGAGCTAGAATTAGAGTTTCCACAACCTATTATGTTCACTTACGAACATGAGGACGAGCTTTGTAGCACCAAGGATCAGCCACACTAGTTACAATATCTCCAAGAACCTCATGTGGATCATTTCAAAGGGGTTTTTGTTTTATGTTCAGTTGATACCTTGGGGTTTCATGTGGAGAATTGGGTCCATATCAATTTTTCACTCATTTACACAGCCATGTCTAGTGTCAAATCATCACCATGGCTGAGTCTTAAGAAAAATAAGTTACTTTGCACTACAAGTGGTGGAATTTTTTTGAAGTTTCTCTCTATTTACTTAGTGTAGGGTAGGTGTAGGAGTTTTTTTGGCATCACAAGTTCTCGGCACACTCTGCATGTCTACTTAGGCATGTATGATCTTCTCATTTTGTATATAGTTTTTGGTTTGTATTTCTTTAGCACAAGACAAGGTGTTTTAGTAGGCCTCCTGCATACATGAAATAAGTTCATACTTATGGGAAACAGTTGCAGATCTTAAAAGAAAACAAATGCAGAGAAACTAAAATCAATAACAAAGGACATGTTTACTAAGTTCTCACTTTTTGGGTCCTTCAAGATGAACCATAGGTGGACTTCCAAAGTACCTCTACCAGATTAGGGAACAACCCTCGTTGCATGTCGCATTGGAGCTTTCGGAAGAAAAATAAAATTCATATTTAATAGTGTTCCATGATGTAAAAAATTGAAAATTATCTTATTCAAAATTCTATAGCAGGTTATACATGCAAAGAAATCATTATTTGTGTGCTTCATACT
Organism: Taxus wallichiana var. yunnanensis; assembly: GCA_018340775.1. Classification (NCBI taxonomy): domain Eukaryota; kingdom Viridiplantae; phylum Streptophyta; class Pinopsida; order Cupressales; family Taxaceae; genus Taxus; species Taxus wallichiana. Next base: position 32,594,249 of record CM031242.1, read on the forward strand.
TGGTAGAGTCAAGTTTTGGGACACTCCATTTCAATCTCGTAGAAACGGGGTTGCAGAACGGAACAAGTGAAGGTCTTAAATCAAGACAATTTTGTACTCTCACAAATCTTATTTTAAAGATTTTCTTATGAAAATTGAGAGTACAAGCAACAAAATAGGTTCAATTTCATCAGTGCACGTGACCTCCAGGTTTTGATTTTCAAAAGGCGGGTTCGGGATCATTTGTAGATGTACGGTGACTTCGTGCCCAACAAACATGCTAAGGCTAATTGTGCGTAACGTCTAGCAAGTAGAAATCCCCACAAGTCACCAAATTGTTGACTATTTTTTCCCAGGAAAAAATGGCCAACTTGTGCCCACATCCAGTAAAATAAGAAGGAAATGGGTAAAATATGATGATTCCAAAAGATTCCCCATACACCTTGCATTGTGCCTCCAACTCAGAAAATTCCAAAAATTTCAAGAAATGGGCTTGAGGAATCAAAAACATCACACTTGGGCCTAAGGAGGCCACTTGAGCTCAAAAGGATCTCGTCGAGATGCTTGGTGAGATGGGAGTTGCATTATTAGCACCGAGTAGGGTCCATCAAACTGTCAATGCAGAGGGCTGGAAAGGTGAACTTGGTCGGGTGAGTTAAGGTGAGTGGAGCGAAAGGGGCCAACTCGGCCATGTGGATTATGAGCTCACGAGGTGGGAATAATGAAGGTATGAGCTCCCGAACTCGGCCGGTGTATGCATCGGTGGGTGATGTGCACGCAAGGGATAAGTCTCGAGCTCAAACCCGAGCGAGATCAGGTTTGATGAACAAAGAGGCGAAGGGATCAAGCATCCAATCTCTATACCGAGCTACGAGGTGAGATTCAAAGGAAGCCAAGATGGAAATGGAATACGTCATGGAAGGAACACGGTGGTATGTAAGTTAGATGGCTATGGAATGAGCTCAAGTATGAGAATGGAGAAACCTATGACTCGAACTCATGCAAAAAAATAGAATTCATTGTGAGGACCAAGGAGATTGAATACACAATAACGTGACACCAACATAGGCTTGAATATTTAATCCCAAATAAGCGAAAAAGGGACGTTGCATTAAGTGAAATTCCCTAGCAGCTTCAACTCACATTAAGAAATCGAACCGTAAGGTCATGCATGACAAATGATAGTAGCGACAATCTATGAAATAGATCGATGGTCGAGCTCGAGATCACAAATTCAACTCCATGAAGGCCAAGTCACACGAATTGAGTGGGAAATTATATGTAGATGGGTTCACAAAAGGTTAAGATTCGGGGTAGACTTGAGAAGCTCAACCAAGAGACATTATGAGTCGTTCAAAATATCATTACCAAAGGAAGGCTCATGATAACATGATGAAATCCTAGTAAAACAAAATAACTCGGCCCGAGCCGAGTGAGTGACTCATCGAGTGTTGACATAGCTCAAAAACATTAAGCCATGCATGTTGATATGAGGATTGGCTTGAGCCATTCACAGAGCAAGGCCATGGTGCAAGGAGGAAACCAAGCTCTCCGAAGTTTAAGACTAAAAGTCACATGAGAAAACGTCAATGCAAGAGCTCACAATCAAGCTAAAAGGCAAGTTGACTCAAGCATGGGGATAACGATGTAGCTAAGATGATAGGCCGAGTGACATGGTGGTGAAAGACAAAAGGGAGCTTATAAGAGTTCGTCTCGGCTTCAAAACAGCTCAAAATGACAAGTGAGTGAAGTGATGCTCACAAAGACGAGACAAACCAGGAGATATGGTGAGATCATAAATGAGGAATAAGATCAAGCTTGGCATTAAGAAAACCCACCACGAGATATCGGGATTCAAAGTGGCACGAGTGATTCAAGTCAGTGTTTCAACAATGACCAATGCATATCAAGCTAGAGAGATGAGTCAGTCCACATGAATGGTAGTTTTGAAGGGGTCACAAGTGTGATGGAGGGAGCCTAGCTTTGTGATCCAAGCCTGAAGCATGTCGAGGAAACTATGAGATATTGTCATTATCATGGTGAGATAGTTTAATGAATATCAAGGCTTGGCTAATGAACTCATGAGGAAAGCTTGAAATTTGGCTTGAGCTCGGCGTGCGCGAAAGAAGTTAGGTTGTTTCGAGCACAAATCAATGAAGCTCGTCGAGGGTATAAGCGTAGGAGATAGTATGCGATCCATGGTATGATGAAGAGATTTCATTGAGGTTGCAATGAGGCCTGATCCTTTTTCAAGCTCAACCCCATTTCAAGGAAGGGATTTGGGACTTCACTTTGAATGTCAACAAGCTAAATTCTGAAGTGGGGGGAATGGTTCTAAAATGCTAAAAGTCCGAAGTCCAAATTTTGAACTTCGAACATTTGGAACTTCACAGGTTTCACTCACCCAAGCCTGATGAAAAAAAAAAAATCTAAAATAAAATAGCCCAAAATCCCAAAAAATCCAATGTCCGAAAAAGGCTCGACCTACACAATCTCTCGAGGTATTGGTAGGGTAGGTGCAAAAGTGACGCGATTCAATGTGCTAAAAACCAAGCTAGTAATGTAAAGAGTCAATCGGGGAATCCATCCAAGTGGTAGATGATGGAGAAATCGATGTAGAAGAGTTTTAGGGATAGCTTAAGAGGTTGGTTTCGGAGCTCGCATTATAGAAACGATGCACGACGCATAGAAGTAAGCTTGGTTTCCACATGGGAATACCATCCAAATACGTGGCAAGGAGATTAATAATATGAGGTGTAAACAAATCCTGACATGACCCAAATGAAAATGATATCCTGTAATGAACAGATGAAAGAGCTCGATGAGCAGCTTGCTGAGTAGCTCGGAAAGCAACTTGACAAGTTGGCTCACCAACGCAGAGCCCGAAAATAATGTAAAACCCCCTCGCTAAAACGATGCGGTTTGAGCTCTTGAGATCGAAACCTCAAAAATAATAGTCATTGGAAAGTCGAGAGAGAGATATTTACAAAGTGGAAGCATAATGGAGTTGTAAAAATGGATCTTCGGGGTTTTGTAAACCCTGAAATTGTAGAGATGCCATAACTCCAAAATTACATAATTTTCACCCTAGAAGTTCATTTCTCGCAAATGACCAGTCAACGGAATCGTGAGGAGGATATCTACATCATGAAAACATTAGATTTTAGGATTCCATAGGTTTTGGACCTCCAAAATTTGGGAAAAATGAACATTTCTCCCTGTGGGTAGTTGAGAGGCATTAATGGAGGTAGGTGAAAAATAGGTTCATCATGAGTCTACAAGAGTTAGACTAGACCCAGGTGCAATCACAACTAGTTTCTTGAAGAACAAGGCAAAGGAATCAATGGAGAATATAGTTTTTAAATCTTCAAATACTCATTCCAGATCAAACAATGATTTTTAATGGGTTTTGGGCAATTTCGGGATTTCTTCCCTCTCTCTCCTCTCATCAAAATTCCTCTATAAAAATTGTAAGGGGTTGCATAAACAAATTTGTTGATCACATTCTTCTCTCATGCACCCCATTTAGTTTTGGGGCTTCAAGCCTTCCTCTCAAGACATGTAATGGCATCATGCCTCTTTCTGCTACAACAATGTATTGTCTATATTCACATAGAGCAATAAAATTATATCGTGTTGATCTCTTTAACCTCTCAAAGTTTCTTATTTTTCAATCTACCTCTCATTGTGCTTACATATCTATGCATTTTCTTGTGCCATTGTAGGCGTAGTTAAGTTGTGCTCATTCATGAATGAATATTGTTTTCATTTTGTGATTGTGTTGTTGTTGTACTGACCTCCCCTTAGTGCATTGGTGTGATTTTTGTTTGTGTTGCATCTTGTCCAACCTCCCAAAATTCACCCTTTCTCCATTTTGTAGGGTTGGAAAGAGTGATTAGCACTCTTTTCTTGGTGTATCATCGCTCGGAGTGTAGGTTTATTTCATGCAATCTTTCTATTGCTGTCCCCTTGGAAGATTTAGATTAGGATTAGTGAGTAGTTTTTTCTACACTTGGGTAGTTAGTGGAAGGTAGGTTAGGAGCACGAACCGACCTTCTTAGGAAATTTTTGTAATTTGCAAGGTCCCACACTTCATGAAAAATCTGAATGCCCCATTCAAACTTAGGAAATTCATGGGGTGTTGTGTTTCTACATCAACAGTATCATCATCCACCGAGTAAGGAAGAGTTGAAGTGTCGGTTTCCTAATCCCTTTAGCACAATCTTGGATCCATCTTGACCTATTCCTCATTAGCATGATGAGAGTAAGTTTTTTTGGTGGCACACTAATTGGGATAACTCACATGATAATTGTCGGGAATTCCAAATGGCTACCATCGGCTTCTTTTTAGGACCTAACTTTGACAATGATGCCATCACTTGCAAGTGTTTAAATGAAGCAGTCAAATCCAGTGATGTGGCTCAACAAAAGGATCGTCATGAAGTTATTAACCAAGATAATGAAAAGATAAAAATATTCTCTAATCCTATGCCTAATCATAATGTTGCTGAAATTTCTAAGAAGCAAGAAAATTCTACGACCAATGTAGTTGACACAAATTACCCTCCTAAAAATATGGTTATAATTAACGATGTAAAATGTGTCATATATTATGTAGAACCATAATATCCTATAACATTCCAACCTCAAACTCACAAGGTCATATATCCCTCTATACCCCAAAATCAAGCTCCTCAAAGAAAGAATCTACCTCCTCCAGATGCCATCAACCCCTATGGAAATTATCCTACATGGCCAATTGTGTCTTGGTTTGCATCTTTTTACATAGACCATCAACCCCTATGTAAACCAAACTTTCAAAGATGATGGCATAGAAACTAAGAAAAAATCAGTTTTAGAAGTCTCTTTAATCATCCATGTTCATTTTAGATTTGTTTCGAGGACTCTCAACACTCCCAACTAACCGCATAGTCTAGTCAAAATGAGTGGGATCCTCTTGAAGCACTTTCCCAAATTCCTAATCAAGCTCCCTTCTTATAAGACATGTGTACGTCACCTCACCATTGTGAGTGTCTCATGACTTGCATCATTTTACATGAACATTCCTTTTCCTCCCTCTTTGAGGTTTATTCCCACACTACATGCTTAGAAGAAAGAATCCATCAAGTAATGTGAGGAACTCTCCATTCATATTGATCTCATCACAGATGCTCATTCATGCATTTGTTTTCCATATCTTATATGATCCCGAGATGAGCACTTGCTTTGTGCAAATGATTTTCTTCTCTTCATATTAGTTTTGATTGGTCACACTATGATCAAGAATTCTCTCATCAACAAGGGAGAATTCATGTGTGTGGCCTCATTAGACTTCATCAAAACCCTCGTAATTCCATCGATAACCTAAAATATACACGAACCACTTATCAAGGATACGATCACTGACAGATGCCTCTCATGGGGTGTATTAGGTTACCCATCAAGCTCATGGTATTTAATTAAATTCATGGTATTTAATTTTCCCTTATCTTATAATATTCTCCTAGGGCGGCCTCAAACTCATTGTATGTGCATCATTACTTCTTCTACATGTCGGTGTGTGAAATTCACTCACCAAGGAGATATTTATAAGATTCAAGGGACACTAACCCTAGGAACTATGTTACGCTTTAATAAAAGGGGACATATAAGCTCCCAAAACTCGATGAATTATCTCTTATCCCCTTTCGAAATATCAATGTTTTAACTACCTATAGATACTCTTCACGGAAATGTCAGTCATCCCAAGTTGGTCAAGAAAGCACCTTGCAATCAGATGATGATAAGCCTAATAAAGTCACACTTGAAATCAATACCTCTAATATTCCCAAATTCATCATATATTAGTTGTCTCCTTCCTTGTGGCCTCACAAGAAGGAGTCTTTGATTCCCACGGTTATCTCACATACACCGCAGTCCCCACAGAGCATGTGGTCAAACTCAAGACCATATTTGAATCTTGTGTGGTGGATGCTTCCATATTAGATTATGAGGATAGTTACACTCTAGATGATCCCACCTAGCTAGATATACCTAAATTTGTGATCAGGAAGTCTTGTGTTACCAAGAAACCCTTCACACTAAACTTGCACATGACATAAATGTCATCCTAGTACAAGAGGAACATTCAAACACAATTGCCATGTCTTAGTAACCCGTGTCCTGGACCTCGATTGCTCCACGGTCACACCTCCACATATCACCATTGACTTTTTCCGAACTATTTTACCTTACTCAAGTACGTAAACAAGTTTCCAACTTTGACTATGAAAACGATGATCTCATGGGTGATGATCCTATCTATTGTACCTTGATGGCTAAGCGACACAATGCTCCATTGGCAGCATATTCACCCATTACATTAGTACCATCATCAAACATTCTCGCTAGCCCTATGTAGCCTACAAGACCTCTCCCCTTACCTCTTACCCTTATGGATCCTTAGTCTTCTACGACCAATCCATATTATGTATGGTACGAGGTTCTAGGGCATGACATTTCTAGTTGTAGAGCCTATCGACTTCACATGAAAAATCTTGAAGCTGAGGTAAAATGTAACCAAACCAAAAAGGATACACATCCTTCCACTTTAGATCCTTTATTTTTCTGTCATCATGGGTATTTTGTGCACATCGATGTTGGTATCGAGAATACGTGTAGCAAGCGTCTAGTTCCTGAAACTTCTTCCCACAATTAGAAGCATGGATTTGATTCCTCTTGAAAGTGAGCACCTTCAACTAGAAATAATAGACAATACCTAGCATATGGACTACCACCTCGCTATGATCCTTGTCCCACTAGGGATATTGTTTGGCATGACATTTTCATCCAACTTGAGGATCGGATAAATGATACCTTATTCGTCATGTGGTCTAAAGTTTAACAGAAAGTTTTTATTAAACAACATACCATCAAGGACCTCATGACTCATGCTAGAAGCCACATTCTTAATCAAGTTGATGATATTATCACCAATATGTTACGATATTTTCCCGTTGTGGCTAGTTACCTACAAATACCTTAATTATATCTTATTTTCCTTCTTTGTCTTGAACCCTCACCTTTTCTTGGGCTCTCGGCCCCACTTGGGTTTTACACAAACACCTTTTCCCTCGCTTGGGTTCTCAATCCCCATTGGTTTAATCACACTATCTCAAATACCATGTTATATTGTGGCTTACGCTATTCACTCCACTTGGATTTTACCCCTTGGTTTCTCCTACCGTTGGAGCGCCTCAATCCCGATTCACCCTAGTCTCTCTTATTTGGATCACTAGGGTATTTTTGTATCCTTGTTTAGGTCTTGTATTTTATATACCCCTATCGCGCCCTAACATTCTACCATTGATGCCTTGGCCTTGTTCCACCTCTCAGATTTTTCACATTGCATGGGTTGGGATATCTTATCGATCCCCTTATCATCGTATTTACCTATATATCACATCATCATTATTTTGAAGTACCATGGTATTATCACATACATACATGTGGAAAATAAGAAAGTGATAAGTAAATCATAAAACATCAAATACCCAAATACCATAAAAAAATTGTCATATATATATATATATATATATATATATATATATATATATATATCAAATCAATTTTATAAATAAATCATACAAACTATCTTTGACACATCTACAAAATGGCTTAAGCACCCTCACCCCTGTGGAGGTCTGTGGATTATTTGGGCTGATGGGGTCATGTTGGCCGCTCTCGCTATGTGAGTTAGGGATGTTTCCCTAGATTTGGCTCGGAGGCCTCTCATTGTGCTCTCACCATTAGGGTACATAATGATGTGATTCGCATTATAGCTCTCTAGGCCTCCGCTAGGTGAGCTACCTACTCCTATACCAAGGTTGCCTACACTTGCAATAGACTCTACAAACATCACATCTTGTTGCTGATAATTCCCAGTGCCTATGCATCTTGATATCTCTACAATGTCCTGGATTCCTCACCCAAAACATGAAATGACCTCTCAAAATCACCATCCAACCACAGTTTGACTATTTTTTACACACTAACGGCTCTAAAAATCAAAATAACTAAATAACACCTAATCTACTCAACAAAATTAAATGTGACGACTTTACCGTGGTCACGCTCGGCCACGTGGTTCACCTCATCATCCTCCTTCACCACCTCATAATCGTGCCACAACATTGAAATACACCCTCAAATTTGGAATTCCATAGCTCATTTCTCTCAATTCCAAAAACAGTAAAACCAAATCAAAATCAAAATCACTATATAAAACTCAAAATTTGTATTCAAATTGATCGTGATCAACCTCAATCTTCATATGACGGTCATTTTTTTCCCGAACTCTGCAATGAAACGCATTGTTTATTGTGTTATTGTTAGGAATATCTATGTTGTAGTGTGAACATAAAATATTATGTGAGTGATTATATTATCTAGGATAATATAATATGTGTTGTAATAATTAATTACATTATTGTAAATGTAATTATGAGTGGGTGAGTAAATATTGTTATGAGTTGTTGAGTAAACAACTCATTAACAATATTAGTTTTGTGAGAAAACAAAATATCACGTAAAATAACATGGAGTTGTTTTAGGAGTTATGTGTGGAGATATTTATGGAGATTATATCTCCTTAAATATAGGAACAACATCTCCTATTTAAATGGATGTAATAACAAGAATAAAAGTGTAAGATTTCAAATTTAATTTATGCAATTCTGATATAGTATTTTCAGTTATGATCATAATCTCATGCCATTTATTTTCCCTACTACATGACTATTTTTTGCAGTCTTCAATTTTTCCCATTTTTATGACACCATATCATCACGACATGTCAACATCATGGTCTCATGACATCTATCCAATGGGCCCCTAGCTAATTGATTTATGTCTTATTTTATTGACGATCTTGTAGTGTTTTATTTTAGTTTTTCTTCTCCAGTGGTTCTTGTAGCATTGTGCTGCATATGACATGATGAGCAACACTACCAGGCATGCATTAGTGGGTATATTTTATTTCAGTTAGTCCTTTCAACATTCCTTTATGTACTTAATTTTAGTATTATTTTTATGGATTGCCTTTTTTTGTTGACCACCCCGTGTTTCACTATTGTGACATGCGGTGATAAAAGGTTGGGGCATATGTATCCTCTTAATTTTTCACTTTTCATCTTTCATAAATGTTACTAAAAATTTATTTTGTACAGATAAGGGTCACTGATGCATCTATTTCTAGACTGGGTGCCTTAAGGGAAATGTTGAGAATGGGGAATGATTATTCACGTAACCATTATGGGTTAGAGACAATACACAGAGAGAGTGTCATTATTTGGTCTTGGCCTTAGTTTTCCTTACACTAGTTATCATTTTCCTCCTAGGTCTCATGCACATCACATTCACAACTCCTTTCTTTCATCTCACCACTTTGTACCTTGTTTATCCACATCCGTGATCCATGAAATACTATTTTTACATTTTACAACACATTACCTCTTTTCACTACCCTTTGGTGATGGTGTTGGTGTTATATTTTCCATGGCCAACGCCATCATCCACATATGATGGCATCTTATATATATTTGACACACATTTTACATTCATGAAAGGAAAAGGAATCCAAAATCATTCAAACTTCCATTTGCTCTACTTTTTTACATCATCTTCGCATATTCTTGTCTAGCTCTTTGTTCATATTGTATATTTCTTAGATTGGATTGGATACTCTACTTTAAGGATGGTTTCTTGCAATATTAGGTCACCTATAGTAAGTTTAGGATAGGAACGGTGTTCCCCGTCTCCACCTAATAGTGATTCTCTCTCGGTGTGATGCTTCTTTAGAGAGATATATTTATCTCTTGTCATTTTGCATAGATAAGTTCATTTCCTTTCCTTATTGTGTTATATTAGCTTAGTATTACACATGTTTGATGTTAGTTGGCATAGTACTCTTATTCATTATCAGATTCTTAGCTATCATCACTTTCATTTCAATTTGATCATGGATGCTTCTTTCATTTATAATTTATCTATACCTCTCCACACCCAACTATAGATATCTCAAGTAGGGTTACTTCCTCTATCTTGGTCGTGGGCCTTAGAAGTTTTACATTGACCGAGTGTAGGGATAAATTCCCTTTAGATATGTGAAACTAGCACTCACTTTAGCGTCACTTAATTGTACCAATTTTATTATAATTTATGTGTGTTTCTTACTCATTGCATCAATACCCTTGTAGAACAAATTATTTATGAGTGCAAGTTATTGAGACACATTTTTGGTCCACCATACAGATACCAACCTATGATGGGAGGGCATCTCTCAAGACTTGCATACAAATTTTTGAGAATATTTTATTTGAAGGTCCCAAAACACTACCGCTATCCTTTTTTTTCCAAAATTTATATTCGACTTTGCATGGGTGCGTGCGCATGTGGAAAAACCATGCTAAGTTGAAGTAGGAGACTATTAATTGGAAATACTTGATCATGCGGGGGCATCGGTTATAAAACTCCTTTCTTGTCTATTTAATCATGAGAATGTATGGAAGGTCTAGAAAGGTCGGTATGTGAGGTTGGAAGCAGCTAGGAGTCCTACAAATTTGAATTTAAGCCTTACTGACCTTTCCCTCCAAAAGCTAATTCAAATTTTAAACTAAGGAATTATCACCCTTTAATCCAATTTAGTGTGAACTATGGATTGTTATGTATATAAGATGCTCATATAATGCAAGAAGGTGTATTTAACCCTTCTTAGGGTTCCTAAGTCTTATCATAGTAAAATAATCCCTTAGAGTTCCTTAACTCGAGGAATTTGATAGATATGCGGGGTCTAATTAGGAGTAAGGTTATAATGTTAGTTATTTTGGAGGTTATTTAAATAAGGAGATGGTAGGAGGGAGTTTTGGATACATTATCCATCGTATAGAGGAGAGAGAGAGCCATGAGATGAAAATGATTTCAGTATTTTGTATGAAGCTTGACAATGAATGTAGATTTGTCTTTGTTGTGGTATATTTCTTGGATTGCTAGTGGTTTTTGCATTTTTATTAATTAAATAAGAATCGTGGTCTCATTGGCATGAAATAATAACTCTATAAACCTCAAGAATTTTGTTTATGAACTTGAAAGCAGTGGATACCATGTTTTGGTGGATAATGATGCGTAAACTTAGAAATGTTCGACTATGTGTGTGTAATGTGATTGATGATTCATTGCATGTATGCATTTAGAGGAGTGTGAATAGGGATGGAAAACCTTGATGTTGAGTTGAAATCATAGGAATTTGAGTGTGAAAGTATGATAGCCTTATACTCCATTTAACTAAGCTAAATATTGTGCATGCACGGGGAAGTTTAAAATTAAGTTTTCTATGTAAACTTCTAGAATGACCTTACTGTGGCATGATCAAGGGTTGAATGCAAAATTTTTTCAAGTAAGTTACGTTCATAGAAACCCATCCTTTAATATGATAATTCTACTTTGCTTATTGTTTGAAAAGGACACAACCTAGATTGTGAAGGTATAGAGCGAGGACATGAGAAAAGAGAATAAAATGAATGTTTTTCGTGCTCCCCCAAATTAAGCTGGTAAGATGATCTCTTATAGGAGGTTCAAATTAACATTTATGGTAAATTCAAATTCTTTATTAGATGATTTGTAAATGGTATGGATAAATGACTCCTCTTAGGCTCACTTTGTGAGGGTTTCTTGGAGATCTATCTAGGGTTTTCTTTACGAGAGGATTAGACAACTCCATGCACCTAGAAAATATTAAGATAGGATGGTGAAGTGACTAAGTATGATATTTTGAAAGAAATTTGAAAAACTAAAGCCTATTTTTTTATTTCCTTGATCTATCTAAGAAACCATGCACAGTCCATAAATGCTAATATAAAGAGTGGATTAACAAGGTAACCCTACTCTTCCTTTAGAGCTAGCTAATGAAATTTTCAGGAATTATTAAGAGCTTAATGGGTGATAAAAATCCCCTTAGTGTGCATTGAGACCTAATAAAAATGGGTTAGGGATGAAATTACAATGAAGGAAGGCTAGTAGGACCTCAAGAGCAAAATTACAAAAGGTGGAGTACAAGGAGGTGGGATAGCAGTTAAGACCTAATATTTTACAAACGTGTCTAGGGATTAAAATAAAACTATTGGAGGTGTTAGTACCTTGTGGGTAGAGCTAGAATCTCATTTGCACTAGTGGAGAAATAATCTTGACTTGAGAAGCATATAGGGACACTCTAGTATAAAAGGAAATTAGTAAAGGGTGTGAGTTGTTAATTGCAATTCTTGTGTGGAGATAACCTAGTTTTTATAGTATATAGGGGAAGAAAGGACTAATATCCTTGGAAAGGGTGTAGAGGAAGGAATGCTAAAGTATATCAACAATGAAGAAGCTTAAAGTGACTAGTTGGCGGACAAAAGGAAGAGTTGAGTAAGGGAGTTTTATTTTGTGGTAATACTAAGCTGAGATTGAGCTATGAAGAAAGGGAAGGGTGAAGATAAACATAAAAGAACTAGGAAACCTGAATTACATCCTTGAGTATCTTGGTGAAGAAGAAAGGACTTGAAAATTTAGAGTGGCAAGGTAAGGATAAGAGAACTCAAAATGTATAGTGATGAGTTTGATGGTTGAGAGGAAAAATAATGAAGGTTATGATCATAGTAGAGGATTTTATTAAAATCATTCAATGTGGTATTATATCATTTAGTCATGATTGAGCATTGAGAAGTAATTTTTAAGCCTTTTGGACTTGCTTAAGATCCTCTTATAGAGCATAGTGGAATTCAAATTGTTGAAAGCTCCTTATTGACTGAGTACATGATTGATATTTTATTTTTATCTACATAATTTGGTATCAAAGCGGGCATAATAGAGGGAAAAATAAGGACTTGACAAGTTTTGTGCAAACAATACATTGTTTGGTTTTACAAGTTAACTATAAGGAATGCTTAAAGCTATGAAGACAAGAAGTGTGAAGTAAGGGTCAAAAATAGAGAGAGAAATATACGAGTTGATAAATGGTTTGTAGATTTTGGAAGCCTCAAAAATATGTGATTACAGGTAAGCAATCATATGAGAATTCAAGCAAGAAGATAGCTAGGTGGATGAATTTTGAAAAGAGAGTGAAGTGGCCAATCAAGTCACTTGTGAAACATGATAGAAGAAGTGGAGGGATAAAATAAGTGAGAGCCTATGTAGGCATAAGAGAAAGAGAGTTTCCATTTTATCTACATGTGGAAAAGAAGAGAGTTCTCGTAGCAAAGAACAAAGTGAAATAAGAAGAATGGATCTGAAGAGGAGTGTAAAATTAAACACTTAGAGAAGAAGGGTGGATAAGGAGAGGAATGTGTCCAAGAGAGAAAAACTTACGAGAGACAATGCAGTCTCTGATTTTATATTATAATGTTGTGTTTTCATGTGTGTATATAGGTTTGAAAGACTTTGTGAATACAATCAAGAAGAAGAAAATGAAAAGTACAAGTGAAAGGTCAAGAAAAGACTCTTTTGGGTCAATGTATATGATGGAAGAAAATATCAAGATGTATAAGGTTATGAGGGAAAGAGTGAGGTCCTCTAGCATGTCAGTGAAGATGAAGATGAAAATGTAAAGTTCTATGATGCTTTGGAAAACATTCAAGTGAGATAAGATAAGAAAAAAGAAAAATCAAGGAAATGGATGGCAAAAAGGAAAAAGAGAAGGACATGGTCACAAAGATGGTTCATAATCAGGTATGGGAAGATGAAAATTATGAATACGTTCTTGCATATATTATTAAATGTTTTCATGTACAAGAAATCACAAAGAAAGGTGAAGATAAATCATCAAAATATGAGTTCGAGCATGGTTATGCCAGACCCATGTGGCTTAAAAATTCAGTGGTTTGTGAATGAGAGACAAAGTGTAAGGTAAAGGCTAATGATTTTGTGGTATGTAATGAAGAACAAGAAATAAAATTAGAAAAAGTTCAGATTTCAAGTGTGAGACAAGTATACCATGAAGGTGATCAAGGAATGAGGTATGAAGGCAAAATTTCTGAATACAAACCAACTTTTGAACCAAGAAGAAGGAATCAAACTACATGTATGTATCAGCTCCAAGGAATGATAAATCAGGTGTGGAAGGTTAAAGAGAAAATAAAAAGAGAGGGCATCCTCACAAGATCTTGGAAAAAGAAGTAAAAAACTAAGGAACAAGGTAAGCAAGATAAATTGAATGTTTTGGATAAGAAAGCAAAGAATGTAACTATTGAAAGAGACAATGAGTTGATTTTGAGCACTAGCATGCATGATGAGGAACATGTGAATGAAATTCAAGAAGAGGAATTTAGAAAAATGATAAAAGATGAAGTGAATACAAGGAAGTGAAAGCTGAGTTTAGAGATCTAGTATGTGATTTATAAGAAGGAAAAGAGAAATTGTGTCCTAAATTTGATGAGGAAAGTGAAGAAGAGAGTGGTAAATTTTTATATGAGTAAATAAAAATGATTGAAAGGATACTTGAGATAGGTACATGTTCAAATCAGCCAATAGAATTCATTAACAAACAACAAAATGAAGAGAAAATGAAAGAAGAAACATTGGAAATTTTGAACAAAAACAATCTAAATAAGATTAAGGAAGGCTACATGTTCAAGAGTAAATACAAGGAAGAAAACATGATGATCATAAGGTTTTGAATAATTTTGAAGTCTTCAAGGCAAGAGGAGGTCAAGAGAGAAGAAATTGGCATAGTGCAACAAGAAAGAGATAAAAAAGAGTGAAGAAACACATGACAAAGTGCTTGTGGACTCAAAGAGAGGTCTATTGAATGATGAATCAGCTAATATAGTTTGTGGAGATGGAAAGGAATGTAAGATAAAGGAAGACATATTGCACATGTTGCATGAAGGAAGATATGAAGATGAAGGGAGGATTGAAGGTTTAAATAGTAACCTGGAGAAGGTCAAACACCACCTAAAGAGTGGTCCAAACCAGAAATTAGGCATGGAGGTCAAGCAACCTCTAAGTTTTTAGTTTCATACTAAATGTGGATATGCTTGTACAGGTGAAAGAGAAAATAAGAAGCAAACACAAGATAGAACCAAAGATAGATCAAGTGTGAACTCATGCTATGAAGATATACACCATGAAAATGACAACATGACTTATGAATTGACTAAAAAGAAAGAAGATAAAAAAGAAGTGAGTAAGGAAAATTGGCATAAAAGAAGGATGGTAAATCCGATTTTTGATAACATAGGAAGATTATCACTCCAAGAGAGTTACATGGGTGTTGAGGAAGAGCAAGCAAAAATTAAGTGTATCCAAGGAAATAAAGACACATGTAAAGCTCAAGAAGTAATTTTAGATGAAGAATACCAAG
The DNA here is from genome assembly GCA_018340775.1 of Taxus wallichiana var. yunnanensis. Classification (NCBI taxonomy): domain Eukaryota; kingdom Viridiplantae; phylum Streptophyta; class Pinopsida; order Cupressales; family Taxaceae; genus Taxus; species Taxus wallichiana. Next base: position 32,609,598 of record CM031242.1, read on the forward strand.
ATGGAATTCAAGTAAAGACCATGAGGGTTATTCAAGCCCAAGATTTTTCATATAATATTTCTCTTAATGGAGTTTGTGCAAGTAAAATAATGCAAGAAATGAAGATATATCAAGAAGAAACAAGAATTTTGAACAAACAAAAGACTCCATTTTCAGTTCTAAAGGATACCAAGCAATAAAAAGGACAAAATAAAGACAAAGAACATGATTTGAAGGACATGTGCAGCCAAGAAATGATTTAGGGACAATTGAAGCAAAGTTGGCACACAAAGAAATAAATAAAAAGGATAGCATTCAAAGTAAATAAATTCATTTCCCACGGAATAAAACTTAGTCATGTGACAAGCAAGTTAATGCTCAGCATGAAGACCATTATGAAGGCATTATATGTATGGTTTGGATTTAAAAACAAATGTAATGAGGTCATATATAACTGGAATATGAGAAAAAAATAAGAAAACTCTTTGTTTCCCAGAAGTTTATGGAAGTAAACTTTCTTCTCCTGGGATTACGATGCATGGGCATTATTTATAAGCCTCCTTTATTTTCTATTTCATCTTGAGAATGTATGTAAGGTCTAGAAAGGTCAGTATGTGAGGTTAAAAGTAGTTAGGAGTCCTGAAAAAAATGAATTTAAGCCTTATAGCCTTTCCTCCAAAAACTAATTCATATTTAAAACTAAGGAATTATCACCCTTTAATCCAATTTGGTGTGAACTATGGGTTGTTAGGTATCTAATATGTTCACATAATGGAGTAAGGTGTATTTAACCCTTCTTATGGTTCTTAAGTCTTATCATAGTAAAATAATCCCTTAGATTTCCTTAACTTAGGGAATTTAATAGATAGGTATAGTCTAGTTAGGACAAAGGTTAGAAAGTTAGCTATTTTGGAGGTTCTTGAATAAGGAGATGGTAGGAGGGATTTTTATAGGCATTATCCCTCGTACGAGAGGAGAGAGAGAGAGCCAAGAAGTGAAATGATTTCAGTATTGCATATGAATCTTGACAATGAATGGAGATTTGTCTTTATTTTGGTATATTTCTTGGCTTGCTTGTGGTTTTTTTGAGTTTTATATTAATGAAATAAGAATAATGGTCTCATTGGCATGAAAGAATAAATCTAGAAACCTCAGGAATGTTGTTTGTGAACTTGAAATGGTGGATACCCTGTTTTGATGGATAAGAGTGCATAAACTTAGATATGTTGGATTTTGTGTGTATGTGTAATGTGATTGATGAGTCATTGCATGTATGAATTTGGAGTGTGAATAGAGATGGAAACCCCTGATGTTGAGTGTAAATCATAGGAATTTGAGTGTGAAGGTATGATAGCCTTATACTCAATTTAAGCCGAGCTAAATAATGTGCATGCAATTTTAAAATTGAGTTCTCTATGTAAACTTATAAAAGGACCTTATTTTAGCATGATCACGGGTTTAATGGTGATGTTGTTAAAGTAAGTTACATTGGTAGATTCCCATAATTTAATATGATAAGTCTACTTTTCTTGTTGTTTGCTGAAAGGACACAACCTTGATTTGTGAAGGTACGATCTGGGACGGGAGAAAAGAGAAGAAAAGGAATGTTTTTCATGCTCCCCCAAATTTTCTAGTAAGATGATCTATTCGATGAGGTTAAAATTAACATTTATGGTAAATTTAAAGTCTTGAGTAGATGATTTGTAAAATTTATGTCTAATGACTCCTCTTGGGCTCATTGTGAGGGTTTCTTGGAGATCTAACTAGGGTTTGCTTTCTAAGAGGGTTAGAAAACTCCATCCACCGAGAAAATCTTAAGATGGGATGGTGAAGTGAATAAGTATGATATTCTCAAAGCAATTTGAAAAACTAAAGGTTGGTTTTGGTATTTCCTTGATAGTCTAATTGAGAAACGGTGCCCTTTATGTAAAGGCTAATATAAATATTGGATTAACAAAGGAACCCTACTCTTCCCTTGGAGCTAGCTGATGAAATTTTTAGGGATTGATTAAGAGATTAATGGGTGCCAAAAATCCTCTTGGTTTTTATTGATACCTCCTACAAAATGGGTAAGGGCTGATAGTATAGTTAAGGAAGGCTAGTAGGACCTACAAGAGAAAAATTACTAAAGGTGGAGTACAAGGAGTTAGGATAGTAGTTAAGACCTAATATTTTACAAGCATGTATAGGGGTAAATATAAAACTAGTGGAGGTGTTAGTACCTTGTGGGTAGAGCTAGAAATTTTCACTAGTGGAGCAAAAATATTGACTTGAGAAGCATATAGGGACACTCTAGTATAAAAGGAAAGTAGTAAAGGGTGTGAGTTGTTTAATTACATATCTTGTGTGGAGATAACTGATTTTGAAGAGTATACTGGGGAAGAAAGGACTAAGATCCTTGAAAAGGGTGTAGAGGGAAGGAGCGCTAAAGTATGTCAAACTTGAAGAAGATCAAAGTGACTAGTTGGGAGATAAAAGGAAGAGTTGAGTAAGGGAGTTTTATTTTGTGGTCATTTGTGGTTATACTAGCTGAGATTAAGATTTGAAGTGAGGGAATCGTGAAGAGAATAATCAAAGAACTAGGAAACCTGAATTACATCCTTAAGTAGCTTGGTGAAGAAGAAAGGACTTGAGAATTTGGAATTGATTAGTTTGGTGAAGAAGCGAGGACTTGATGCAAAACACGGGGGAAGTCAAATTGTTGAAACCTCCTTATTGATGAGTAAATGGTTAATATTTTATTTTCTCTGCATCACTTGAAATCAAGTATTTTACATGTCTTTAATTACTTTTCATCTAACCCTCCAAGTGCATAAGGCCTTGTGATTAATGAAGTACATCACTCTAGGGGATAAAGGGAATTTGGAAGAGTTTATGGTGTAATTGTATGAGGACACAATTCTAGATTGGCGGGCAAAAAAACATGCATGGTTGGAATCATGAGGATCTCTATATAGTACGCTTAGAAGGAAAAAGGGAAGAGAAATCTAGTATACCTAATAAATGATGAAGAGGTCAAACACTTTAATTTAGAAAAAATAGAGGGCGAGCACGAGGTCTTGGATAAGGAATATTATTAGGCACACATGTATCAATTTCTGCTAAAGATAAAGAAGGTGAATATTAGGTCAGATGATGCACCAAAGGAAACAATCGTTGTAAACTATTGGTCTGAGGTAGAAGTTATAAATATTATTAAACTATTATGTGAATTTAAGATCTCTTTCCTAGGGGCTGCCACGAGCTAAAAGGTGTTCTTTCTTCACTGAGATAAATGAATATAAATCTAAAATAAGTTTCATGACCAGTTTGGAAAAGATCATATCGATGAATCCCAATTTACATATTGGTAAAGATGCTACAAGCTAGCATCATTGAACCCATAGAAGAATCAACGCAATTATCCCTGTGGTAATCACTATAAAGAAAGATTGAAGGATTAGGATTTGTGTGGATTATAGGGTGCTAAATTCTTCTTATGTTATTGATTTGTTCCTTACACCATTCATTGAAGAAATATACCGAGGGTTTAACTAGGTGCGAGATTTACTCATTCACATATGGTTTCTCAAGATATCATCATGTTCGATTATGAGTGAGGATTGGGAAAAGACAACCTTTTCCATAGAATGGGGTTATTTTTCCTATACATTCATGCCCTTTGGACTTTAAAATGTGCCAGTAGTGTTGTCACACGAATTATTATATAAGCTTTTGAAGAATTCATCCATAACTTCCTTCAGGACTATCTGGATTATTGGACCGTGTATGACTTAGTTAAGAATCATTGTGACTATTTACACCTAATTTTCAAATGATGTAGGCATATTAGTATATATCAAAACATCAAAAATTGCATCTTTGTTACATTGTTTGGCACTTTTTTGGGACATATAATTTGCAAGGAAGGTCTTCTAGTTGATCTAGAAAAAAGATAGTGAGTTATAGTTGGATTGGAAGAGCCAACTAATCAGATTGAAGTGCGTGGATTCGTTGGTCATATAGGTTACTACATGAAATTTATCAAGGGATATGCAAAGATAACCGTTCTCTTTGGAATATCTCTTAAAGGCTAAGGGTAAGTTCTATTGGAAGGATGTGTAATAGCAGGATTTTGATCGGTGAAGGAAATATTGACCACCGCATTTATCCTTTGCTTCCTAACATGGAACTTTCCATTTCATGTCCATGTGGATTCCTTGGGGATGTGATTGGAGTTGTAGTAGCACAACTTGGGGATGTGAATGTTGATCATCTCATTTGTTTTGCAAGCAGGGAAGCTAACACCAAAGGAAAAAATTATACAACTACTAATTATGAGGCTTTATCTATGGTATACGCACTTCATAAATTCATGAAGTATATTTTGGAAAATCCTTTCATATTTTATACTGATAATATGGTACTAAAGTACTTGGTTAATAAGGTCGTGCTACAAGGTAACATTTACACTAGATTCTTGTGTTCCAAGAGTTTGAATTTTTAGTAATAGTGAATCCCAGTAAGAGAAATCTTGGACCTGACCACCTATCATGCATCAATTATGGTGAGGATGTACACAATATTGAGGATACCATGTCAGATGCTTAGTTGTTCGAGTGCGCAAAGCACGCATTGATGAGACCTTAAGGACATAGTAAAAATTTTGTGCACAAGTATTGCACTGAAGGGATGAAGACATGAGGCATTCATATAGTAAAATTATGGTATAACATGTTCGTTCAAAGGGTATTAAAGAATACCCTTAATGCCAATTTTTACCTCTAATTATTTAATTTATAATTACCCCTCATGTTATATTATTAGAATGAAAAAAAAACCTATTGTTTCCATGTACCTTACGTACCCATTTTTCCATTACAATTATATTTATCCTTTTTTATTTCTACCCTAATATATGAAACATAAAATATATCATGTTTCCCACTCAATTATTATTTTCTTAATACACCTTTTCTATAAAAGAGATTTTGAAGTCATTCGATACCTATTACCAATTACCTTGATGTTAAACTTTAATCATTTATCAATAGTTCTTCAAATAATTAAGATACTGAAATAATATCATTTTTGTTGAAAAGCATACTCAATCCCATTTTTCTACCATCTTATTATTTCTTGGTTAAGATTCTCCTAATTGAGATTTCCTTATTAAAAAATATTATAGTTTAACTTGACTACACCCCTTTTGCAATTTTAAGGTAATTAGTTTTCAAATTTAGGGTTCAAATATTTTAGTTTTATATTAAAATTAACCCTACCTCTCCTCTAGCCCACCTCTCTAGCCTACCCCAATACCTAATTCAAAATATTAATTAATTAAACACTTTCACCTCCTAATGTATATTGGTATATTTACTTTGATTTTATCAATTTTTAAATTACCTCAATATAAATGAATGTGGTAGGATATTGTTTAGATAATGAACCCCCCGTGGATGAAGAATATGGAGAATAAATAGTTAGTTAAATGCAATGTGCCTTATCAACTAGTTAGGGGAGACCTTTACAAAATGGATCATGATGAAGTAATACACATATTTGTCTTAGAGCATTAACGCATGAAAATTATGGAGGAGGCGTATGGTGGCATTGCTGGAGGACACTATGCTATAAAATCCACTATGCGCAATATACTTTTAGCTGACTTATAGTAGGAAACCCTTTATAAGGATACGAAGGAGTTTTTAGAGGCTTGTGACCATTTCCAGAGGATTGGGAAGCCAATTTAAATATATGAGATGTCATTGTGCCCCATATCATTAGCATTACCATTTGACAAGTGGGCCGTATATTTTGTTGGACCAATTGTTCCAATAGCACAATGAACATGTCCATAGTACATTATTACTTGCACTAATTATTTGACAATGTGGGTAGGAGTTGTGCATGACAAGGACTATATTGTTGCTACTATTGCACATTTTCTATGAGATAAAATTATAAGTAGGTAGGGCTACCCATTAAGCCTCACCAGTGATAGGGGTACTCATTTCTTAGTTGAGAAGATCAAGATATTGTTAGCAAAATTTATGGTGGCACACCATAAGACAACTCCTTATCACCCAAAAGCTAATGGAACGGTAGAGGCATTTAACAAAATCTTGAGATATACCTTGACCAATATTTATGATGTTGGAAGAAAGCGAATGGGATGATAAAGTTTTAGTTGTACTTTAGGCATACCAAACTACAAATAAGAGGTTAAATAAAGCCATACCTGTGTTTGGCACAAAAGCATTATTGTATGTCAATTTTTTTACCATCCCTACACATTGTGCATGTAGGAGGACTTTTGGATGAACTAGAATTAGAGGAGCACATCGAAGGTTTAATGAAATTGGATGAACAACACACAATTGTGAGATGGATCCAAAAGATAGAGAAGGCGCAATGGAAGGTTTGGCATGATTGGCACATCGGGAATAATTCTTTCACATTGGTTGGATTGGTGCTTCTATATGATTCTAAGTTTGCACTTCACCCAAGAAAATTGAAAGTGCATTGGTTGGGACCATTCAAAGTAACCAAGATTTTGGAAACATGTGCATGTTAGTTACAAGCACTTAATGGTACAATGTTTTTTGTTTACTTCAATGGGCATAGGTTGAATCCCTACTATAAATCAACTTATTTCAAAATCATGTTTGTAATAAGGTATTATTTCCATTTAGATTATATTTTCGATTTCAGCATTATATTTTTTTTTGTAATAAATGTGTTCGCATGTAGGAGCTAATTTATTTGTTGAAGCAAGATGTGAAGAGGAACGCACATACTTTTAATGAGAGGTAGCAGGTAAAAGTAATTATATACCTTTTGTAATGATGAATGGAAGGATGGTGCTAGCTTGGTGATGATATAACGAGAATAAATTTATGTAGCATGTAGGATAATGCAAAGTGGTAAGTGTGGGAAGAAAGCTACTTTGTATGTGTCATAGAGGAAGGAAAGGTATGGCATGGGAAGGTCCATGTGCAAGGATATATATCATGTGAAAGTAGTTATGCAGGCACAGGAAGACACATGCTGCAAGAGGTTCTGCGCAGCCAAGGAGAGTAGTTGCATGTCGAAGGTTATGCATGCCATGCGCGGAAGGAAAACTTGGAAGGCCCAAACTTGGTGGAAAAGAGCATGAAACATAAAAAGACTGGGAAAGTCACATCTACTGCCACTTGCCACATTAAATGCACTTAAAAATTATAACCTATAAATATATGTGAGTAATAGTTTTCATTCACATTGCGAACTAAAGTTCTTGCTAACATTATTCAAATTGGTGAATGAACCTAGAAACCAAAGTGCCAATGACCAAAGAGATCCTTGAATTTGGAATGTTGGAATCTAGGTAATAGAGTGGAAATAAGACATAATTAGATATTTGAAAGGTGAAGATTGATTTGTAGGATTTTTGTGCCAAATCGAGTTGTAGGATTGTTCATGGCAGATTGAGTTGCGGGATTGTTTGTGGAAGATTGATTTGTAGGATTATTTGTAAAGTGAAAAAGCTAGGGAATTGTTCAAAGTTTTCAGCTTATTGCACTATTAAAGGGAAGAAACCAAGTAATCAACTAAGAGAAAACAATTTTTTAGACTTTAGGTCACATAATTTACAAGGGTTTTGAATGAATTACAATATTTCCAAGTTTAAGGTTATAAACAATGGCACTAGTGAATAAAGTGCCTAAAGGAAAGAAGATAATGGAAGAATCCTCGATAATGTATCCCTAGGAGGTTGTTTTGGAAAGGCTTGGGCATCACAAATATGGAAGTATAAAATCGAGTGAATACAACCACACCACACCAGGCCATGAAGTAGATATAAGGGTCGATAACTTGGTGGAAACCGTCCAAAGACACTGCGAGAAGGCGGATTGTGCTAGACGATCAAGTGTACAAGAACTTTGAAACTAGTGGAGTGTTGAAACTATATGAATTTATCTTCTTCAACAAACCTGCGTGAATTTTTCAATGGCTAATGTCGAGAGTACATGAATATTACTTCTACATTGTGGGCAAGATGATGTGTATCACCGCACAAACCGATAGGAAAAGAAACAATATTGTGTGAAAGGGCAAAGAAATCGCATTGGATATGCGCAATGAGGTAGAAGTGGAAGAAACACCCACTTCATTGTATTAACATTACATTATCAAAGGGTAATTCGTGCCTTCAATGTTATAAACTTCCCTAACCACAGTACCAGAGTGGTCACACACTTGGTAAGTTGTAATTTGGGTGCTTCAAAAGATGGACCGAAGTGAACAAGAAATTTTCACACATTGTGCATAAGATGGCACACGAACCGAATAAAATATTTCTTTGTACATTATAGAGAGTGTTGTAGAGGAGGCCAAAACCCAACAAGATAAGGTCGAGAAGATCAAGTGGGGGTCAATTTTGTTTTTCATCATATTTTAGGAAATTGGAGTTCTTGATGGACCAATAGGGAAGGACCGAGAACATCTTGTTGAGAAGAGGTCACCAATGAAAATATTTACAAAGTACATGTGTGATGGCACAATAAAGAATGTGTACAAGGTACACTTGTAAACTTGGTATAAAAGGATGTGTAATGCCTTTGAAAATGAATGTTGCATACCGAGGGAGATACTCACATAGTTGGATGGACAGTCGATTTTTTTGTAATATAGAACTTTTGTCTCATGTGATTTTTGTAGTTGAATGGAGATGTGGGTCCATGGTGTAAGTTTTCATTTTCCTTTACTACAAGGTATTTCATGAGTGCAGATAAATAGAATCAAGGATGTGCAACCCATGAAGTTCAATACAAACAAGGTAGACGTAGAGTACCACACTCTACGTAAGACCTATGGCTACGTGGCCGAGGAAGCCATATGCAAAAACGATGGAGTTATAGGGGATGGACTTGAATCCCATAGTAACTTTAGTGGTTGTCAAAGAGGCATGATAGGTGTATATCTATCTATGACTAAAGTTAAATTATGGTAAGGTGGTTGGTGTGCGTGACATGAATATTACACCACCACCTTTAGGAAGGTGGCCACAAGGAAAAATGAGAAAAATCTGAGTTATTATAGTAACAAGAAGAAGAGGAAGTAAATGAGACCGATGGGAATCTAGATCACACTAAAATGAAGAGGAGGCAAACACACTGCTAGGAAATTTTACCGTGCACCTCTCCTAGGACACCTCATGTGAACACAAGTGAAACCATGCAAACAAGTACTTGAATGAGAAAAGAAAGATGTTGAAGAATATCAAAGGACGAGGAATCGAGGGAGAGAGGATCCCACATGTGATTCTCATTTTTGAAGAAGAGAAATAAGAGTTTGAGGAGTGTGAGGAAGAAGAAATACCTGTAATACCTCAGTGCACATGGAGGATCCGTGCGGGAAGAGCCTAAGAAAGAAGAGGAGTAAGAGCAAGAAAAGCAAGAACATGAAACTTATCAAGGCATGGGAGAGGACATCAGTTTAGTGCACTATAATGTTACGCAAGTGTCACCATGTGAATAGTTCGGTGGTGAGACTAGGATCTCGAATCTTGCAAGGACAAGGCCAAGAGGATGCTCACCTCCTCTCCCTCGCATGTCCTATATAAATGAAACATTAAAATTCATCACGAAAAATTTATAAAGATCGTGGATGTAGAAGAATTACATTTTGGCATATTCTCAACAAAATAAAATTCCATGTCCATGCGCGCAAAATGCTATCTATTAAAATGTATACTCATACAAAGGAGCAAGATTTTGAAATAAGCAAAAAGGTCATTATTGAGCTACAAGGAGGAAAGACCCATCAAAAACACTATCAAGTTTAGACTCCACACATCTAAGGGACGAGTAGGCAAGCAATGCCTTAATAAAGATGACTAATGAAGTTGTACATAAGAACATTAATAAAGGAGCCACACACAATGCACGCGCATAGGATAATTTTGATGATGTGAGTAGTAAGAATAAATTGGCATTATAATTGAATAAGGTGAAAAAGAGGTTCGATGATGTAAATACTAAGGCGGCTAAACTAATCACCCACATTGGACAATCATGTCTTGAAGCAGTCTTGGAGGTAAAGTTTAATAAAATTAAGGAAATTAATAACCTGGAAAAATTGGTTAACATGTTGCTAATAAGGGAAAAGAGGACATGAACAAATATAGAGGAACTGACAAGGGAAAATCAAGAGAAAATTGATACGAGGATAGATGAATATGATAACCTCAATGCTGAGAGATAAAAGAAACTTTGCAAAAGGTTGAGAAAGATTTCAAAAATTATAAACACCTCTATCGTAGATGTGCGTATTATATACGAAGAAACATATAGGATTCGAATCAAGGAATCCTGTATATAGGGGATAAATAAGCGCATGCATGGGTTATGAAGGAGTTATAGGAAATAAATAAGACCATAACCAATAAAAATTCTAAGGTGGAGGACATGTTGGAGGAGCTTCAAGTGATGGTCAAGAAAATAGGGGTCATTTTGGAAATCTTATCATCGGAATGGAGTATCATTTTTCAAGAGTTGAGGATAAATTTGATGGACTAACCCTTGAGGGGACACAAAAAAATTGAATCATTTCTAGGAAGGTTAGATAACATGCTCAAAGAGTGGAAGTGAAAGGAAGAGCGGCTATTAGTGCGGAATTCCCGAGAACTCCTCCGGATACGTTGAGCCTATTTTTGGTCACGTAAGGGAAGAAATTATTTATTCAAACATTCTTAGGGGTATTTCCCACAAACAATATTCTTTATTATCTCATTCATTGATTATTGTATTGCTTGAGGATGACAATATACCTAGTGTGGGGTAATGTTGGACCAATGAAATTTCTAAGTATGAGACATGCACGAAATCAAGGATGCGTACAAGGTATGCATGGAAGCATGAATGAAGAATTTTCAAAGAATGAAAAGGTGCATGAAGGGATGCATGAAAGTGTGAATAAGCATGCACGAAGGTTTACGTGTGAGAACAACATGATCACAAATTAGTAAGAATTACTAAGCGGGATAAAAATAGGAGAAAATAGAAGTTGGTGTAATCATCAAGGAAATCCATAAATAGACAAAAGCATGGACATAGTTAGGTGGAAATAGGATAAAATGCATGCATGGATAATAATATACTTGAAGCATGCATGGAAGAGGTAGAGATAATTATAGCATGACACATTATTAAAGCAAGGCTATTTATAGCATACGAGAAAAAAATAGATCTTCTAGAAGGAAGCATACCACATTTAGAGAAGCATAGGGTGTAGTCTATTTATAGGAAAGTGCTAGCAGTAAAATCATGTAATATGTGTATAGGGATGGTGCATTTTTAGACTATAGTTGATCGAGTGGTGAAGGAAAATTTCCCACCCTATATATCTAATGCATCCATATAAAAGGGAGATATATAGTAAGTTGGAGAGAAAATTGATAATGGAGATAGATGATATTTAGGTTCTAGAGTATGTGTGCGGGTTTATGTAGAAAATGAATGTTACTAAATATTGTAAAGCATCACGATTATAATGAAAATGCAGCTCTCTTTTGGTTATGAAGGTATATTTGCATGTTATGATAACCATGAGTGTAGGGATTACATCTTGGCATCCAGACATGAGAAGGATCCTAGTAGGCTTTGCACGCACGTCGTCGGTGAACATCTATACCTATGTCTAGGTAAAGGGCTAGTGCGTGCCAAACCATGTTGTACTAAACCTAGACTATGGCACGAAATAGATGTAAGTCTCAAATATTTAGAAAACCCATATAGGATGAAAGGAAATGATGTCTCATTTCCCCCACCATGTAATTATATGGGTGTACTATTAGAAAATATAGTATTGGGGATTTGGTAAAATTTAATATTTGATTTTTACTACTATATTTATAATGAATACAATAGCATTCTATATTTGTGACTATGTGTGTTCAAATTGCCTAGTGTATTTTCGTAATTAGGAGAGAGTTTTGGGTGATGGAACTCAATTGAACTATATGAAAAGATTAAAAGGTGGCCTTACATAGCCAATCTTACTTGATTTGTTTGTAATACATGAAAAGGAAGATGGCCTTGTATGATCAATACATCAGATTTTGATTGTTGATTTTGAGAAGAAGAGTAGATGACCATGTATGGTTGGCATATAGATTTTCCCCCTAAGAAAAAGGGAGAGTGTGAAACAGTGTCACTTGAGGTAAAGATTATATGCAACTATGTCAAAGACCTTGGTAATTGAGGGGAGAGAGATTTAGGTAATGTTATTTTAAATATCAAATAGAGTTATTGATAAGATATAATGGAGAAGGATGTTTTCAATAGACTCATATTCAAAGTTTGTTGGAGAAAAACTTTTGTACAACCATTTAGGGTTTATGATATAGTGTATTTATGTATTGACGCAAACCTAGTTAGGAAAATGATCACAATGCCACAAATGGAATGTAAAATGGGTAATTAGGGTCTAAGATATGGACCATACAATTGTGATGTTGTAATTAGAGTGTTAGGGTAGGTAGTAAGTTAAGTTGTTTAATGTCATATGTAATTTTTACTATAAATAGTAATGTGGAAAAGTAAAAAGTACTTTTCATTTTGTGATTATGATTGAGTGTGATAGGATCTTTGGTCCTACAAAGATTTTGTGAGCCGTGGTGGTGGCCATGCAATCATGATTTAATTTGATGGAATATATAATCCAAGCACCGACTACATATCACCGTGAAGCCCTCTAAACACTCTAAAAAGATTTTAAACCCTAACCATGGATGGAAAACCCTAAAAACAAACATTAGTTGGGTTGTTGTCACCCCATGTGTATTGTCGATGTTGGCATTACATTGATACACTCACTTATAACACTTGTCAAAGGTTCTATAGGATCCCTAAATTATAAAAGATCATGTACAATCATTAAGGACACAATCACTACAAATTTGAAGCTTCTTACTAGCTAAAGGCATAAATTTATCTCATATATAAGTGCTCACAAACACTTTCCTAAGCATCTAAATTACCCTTAAGGCTATGAGTATCATTACCAATGGTAGTTATTGTGGGAAATACAAGTGCCAATATATCCTCTATAATTTGTAATTGTTCAATAGGGGAGTAGAAGGAAGTTCCTTAGGTGTAGTAGTAAAGCGAGGTGGTTTGTCTCAAACACAATAGGATTAGTCTCTTGATCATAATTGAATACTATATCATCCTTAGTAGAAGATAATGAGGGGACAACATTAGGAGTAACCTCCGAGTTTGGGATGACCTAATAGCCAAAACTCTTATTTGTAAACTAATCAAGTATAAACATACACTAAAGTATGGAAAATATGAACATGGTGAGAAAGATTGTGAGACTACAAAACGAGAAGTGGTATGGACCTGGTTAGAGGGATGGTAACCCTTGTGGTTTTGTAAATCCCAATAGCAAGCCATGATGAAATAACGAACAAGAAAGGCACTTTGAAATATTACACGTGCCCTAAATCATTCCTATTATTTAGGAGAACAACAAGCATAATGTAAAGGACTTTCCAAAATCCTAAATTAGGTGAAGGATTTGATCAAAAGTAGGTTCACCAAAATATATCAACCTTAATTGATTTTAATTAGGTATATAAAGTGATACTACAGTAACTAAACTTGTAAGCACATTCAGATTTGTATTTTAGATCGGATAAGAGAAGTGTACAACATAGTAATCACAATGACATTTAGATACATGTAATTAGAATTACAAACGGGATAGAAAGAGGCAATTGTCTAGCTTGAGAGGTTATGAAGTTGTTTTGATGAGTGATCCGAAATCGAAACTAAGTCTACGAACTAGAAAACTCAAATTTTGTATCTATGTAGCTTCCTAGGCAATACCATACCAAAATGGATATACTCTACTAAACAAACAATATGGTTTTTCCTTTAGAGAATGGGGATCTCCAACTTCCAATTTTATTGTGTTTCGTTGTTTTTACCCTTTTAAATATTCAAATTTGCATGAAACCGTATATGTCACATTTAAACCTACAAAACAAACCCTAGATGTCCTAAAAAACATACTCAAACAATCAATAGCTCTAAAAATAAAGATGCGAACGCTTGAGTCGAGACTAGCCTTGACGGTCACCTTATTTATGAGTCACCAAGAGTTACACTATATTTCAAACTCAATTTAGTTCTCCTAATGCTTTCGTTGATGTGCATACAATGATCTCGTTGACCTAGATTAGCCCTTATGCCTCAACACCGATATCGGGCTACGCTACTTCATCCCAATGGAAACTCTTATGTGTAGATGAAAATTCATATGTATGCCCTCATGTGTTGTCTATGTAGTATACGAGATGTAGATTTTTCTTCCTTAGCTCAAGATATGGTAAATAGATAGGTTCTCGCTAGATTATAAATGCCTACATTAGACTTGTATCTATGAGTTATTTTTTTGAAATTTAGACCTTAGTGGCCGTAAAGGCCAACCTTAAGATAGAAATTAAAATATAAACGAGTAAAAAATGGCCCCATAAAGAGAAAACAATCGAAAAGCAAGAGGGTTCAATACCATGCAAAAGTGTCAGGACTGTATGTACAGTCTGACCTTGCAAGATTTTGGACTAGGCTTAGATACAACAACATAGTAAAAGGAACTGTTAGATATCTTTGTAAAGTAACTTAGAATCAAACCAGAAATGTGAAATAGTAAGACATAGGGTTAAATCAAGTCATAAAGAGCAATACAAAAAAATAATGATGTCGTTAATACCTTCATTTCGTTATTCAAAACTCGTGTAAATAAAAATCTAATAAGAGCATAATATAATAATGATTTTGTGCATATTTTGGTGTCTATACTAGAGATAGTATATATATGACCATACAATGAAAAATAACCCTAACACTACTACATATTGTGTAAAACATCAGAATTTATGTTGAATTTGCATCGATTTATTTTTCATGTTTTTTCATTTATGATGTCGTTAACTAAACAAGTATGATGCAAATACTTTGGATAAAATGTGGCACAAATTTGATGTTAATAGTGTCACCTTTGCACCACATTTTCACTACTATGACCCCTAACTTCAAAAATAAAAATCGCGGGTCCATCCACATCTTTTTATTACTATCGTGTACATGTGTTTGCAAATGTCCTAAAAAGACATTTTGGTGAAAACTTTTAGGGGTAAATTCAAAAGAGGGAAAATAGGCAAAGTAGGAAAGGAAAGAGGAGGAAAATGTGTGTAGAAGAAGACTAAACTGGAGGAATAAGGGGCATGGAGAAAATAGCTACACACATCCTTCAAGAGGAGGAAGAACATGGCAGAGAGACAGGATAAAAGGACACCCGAGTAATGAGGAGGTAGAAGAGGAGGAATACTCTAGGGACAAAATAAGAGAGGTATGTACATAAGTTTTATTGTATTTTTTTACATAGTTCAAAGATTTATTTTATAGGAAAAATCTAAATTTTACAAAAACAAACTATACATATATAATAGAAAAAACAACAAATTCTATCCCAAAATACAACAAACCCTAACAAAAAATGTACTAAAAAAGATAACAAAGTTTAGTAAAAAATCAACAAACCCTAGCCCAAAAAATAACTAAAACTAACTAAAAATACTATAAAAACAAACAAAAAAAAAACGCTAGAAAAAATAGAAACCCTATAAAAATATATAAAAACAAATTAAAAAAATAGAAAATTAACCAAAAAAAGTACTTTACAAAAATGAGAATAAACCCTAGTAATAAGTATCAAATCCTAACAAAAAATACGAAAACAAATAAATCATAGTAAAAATAACAAATCCTTGCAAAATAAATAAAACCATGAAAACAAATAGCAAAGTCTCATAATACATGAAAACCCCTAGCCTAAACACAACAAAACCTAGCATTTTTTAGTACAAGAAACACTATGGGTTTTTATATTTAATAAATTGTATATGTTTGTTTGTTTTTAATATTAGGCACGTAAAAGCAAGAAACCCTATCATCATCGATCAATTTTTTTGAAAACGATGTTGCACAATGTGGGGTGTGGTGGAAGCAATGTGCATGAAATTATCACATGAGATATAGAGGAAGAGTAGTGTACCCCTCCATATGACACTCATGACGTGTCTTGATATTATATCATGCACATCGACATTTAGATGTGTACCATATTCCTTATATGCATTGACAATATTCAAGTGATGAAATTCTCAAGACTGTCATTCTTGTTTCACATGATACAACGGAGTTAAGGAGGTAATATTTTATTTTATTTTATAATATTTGTAATCATGATTAAAATTTTATTTTATAATTTAGTGGGAATTTCAATTTATTGAATTTTTAATAAGTATAGATTCTCCTCTTTCGTGTTAGTGTATTTGCAACCTCCTACATCACATGATCCATGATCCGGAAGTGGTGGCATTTCTAAGGCAACCTATCATGTTTCACTCACTTCAAGGGCTATAATGACATAAAAAATTATTTTTCTATATTATTTGTAGTTATATTCTGAAATTATTTTTAAAATTTATTTGATCTTTTTAATTTATATGAATATTTTATTTAACATATAATTACATATCCTCTTTAGTGTCAGTGTTATCACAACATCGTACATCTCGTGATCGATGATCCAAAAGTGACATTTCTAAGGCGGCCTATCATGTTTCCCTTGCTTCAAGGGAGGCAAGAAGATAAAATGTTATTTATTTCTATATTATTTGTATTCATATTCATAAATTATTTTTAGAATTTATTTGATTTTTAATTTATTGTATAATCACATATCATTGTCTTTTGTGCTAAAGTATTTGATGAAACCACATAAATCTAGTGCTCATCAATTTAAACAATATGAGACTACCCCACAAGTGTTGAGGAGGTGTTGTCTGCAACAATGAGGAGGATACGACACCTCCACTTGATTCTGAGGAGGACCAACCATCTCATCTAACACTAAACGAGTACAAGTATCGAGTATGGGGAGTTTACATGTGAAATTGTATGTGAACATGACATGAAAATATTACAAGATGTTTGTAGCAAGTAAATATTAATTTACATTTTGTTTTATTTTAATCATTTTTGCATGTTATCAAATTTTTCAATATTTTAAATTATTTTAACTTCGTTGTTTTTTTAGGTACTTCAAAAAAAGAATTATTATGCTAGAAAAACTATTATCTTCTTAAAACTGTCATTTGGAATACAAATCACAATCAATTAAACGTAGGAATGGTTGGTTGTGTCTACTATAAAAGAGTGGTAGTTCCTACTATGATGTGGGCATTATTGAAAAAAATGCAACGAAGGCACTAAGGGGGATGAGGCAACATATATGGGTATGACAGTGAAATAAATTAAAATGATGTTTTATATTTATTTTTTTGTTTATATTAAATTGTGAAAAATTTAATGTGCGGGGAGAATTACGTGGGTGATATACATAAGGAGAGATAAGCACATCGAATTATTGGCATAAATACATCTTCATGAAAAATACAATGTGAAAAATGGCTTGAATGTGACACGAGAATGGGCTTCTGGTAATTTGGAAAAACAACGATATAATGTTAAAATTTTGTGTTTTCATCAAATTTGTTAATTCAAAGTTTTTCTTGTATTGATATTAATATAGGAGTCTAAAGTATCTATGACAAAGCCCACCAAGCCAAAATGAGTCAAGGGAAGTTGGTGACTCGTCATTTGGGAAAAATGAGCATATATGAGGTTGCTTGCAAATTTGTAAGTTTATTTAAATAATGTAGTATACAACATTTATTAATTCATACCTCAATTATATTTGTAACTTTAAATAATTTTTACAGGAGAAGATGTATGACTTTAAAGCCACTGAACAAGTGCGAGCACAACTCAAAGCCCTTGGATAGAACACTAATGCATTCAACGAATAGGTGAATTCTCATGGGTTTTCGTTAGTAAGATGTCATTAATTTATTAAATAATTATTAAAATCAAGTAGTTAACATAATTTGAATTTCAAATATTATAATAATTATTAAATAATATTATTGTAGGTGAATAAACCTTCACTTTTAGTTAATGGCCATGACTTAAGAGAGGGTATTGATGTTGTTATTGATGATGATGATCCTGACTACGACTATGAAAACCCATCATTGCATGGAATGGAGCACAGTTTAAATAATACAAACAATGAACACATAGATTATCATGATGATAATGAGCTCTTAGATGATGATGAAAACAAGTAGTTGATGTTTTAAGCCGGTTCATAGTAGTATTTTTATATAAATTTTAATTCTAATTCATGTTATTGTATTGTACATGATAAATTAACTATTTTCTCATATTCGATTACATTGCTATCTTTGTCATTAACTTACCTAAAACATGATTTTATGTTTAAAAACTAGCATATGTTATTTTAGTAATGTTAAGTTCATTTAGAAAATATGTATAAAAAAAGATGTATGATATTTTATTTTAGCATTATATATATATATATATATATATATATATATATATATATATATATATATATATATTCTATTAATTTGAATAAATGTTAAGTTATGATCGCATTAATTGTGTTTGTACAAGTGGTATTCAATATTACTTTTTAGTATGCGTACCACTAATTTAAAATATGATAACTTTGTTTTACATTTACAAATATTAAAATAAAAATTGATTTACATACATACATTCATATATGCATGTGTGTGTGTGTGTGTGTAAATGTAATATAATTATGTGATATTTGAAATAATTATATTGCATTTTTGTTTTAAGTTATTGAAGGAACTTTGTGTCACATATTCGCCATTATCTATTTTGATAATGCCCTTGTTGGCGTCATGAATGGTTGGCACATGTTGAGGTTAACACACTGGTTGTATAGATATATTAATCAAATCTAAGCATAAAAGCAATCAATACAAAAATAAACAAGAAGAAACAATACACAAGATTTAATGTGGTTCACCCAGTGTGGGCTACGTCCACCAAGAAACAACCAATTTATCATCATAGAGGAAATACAATGAAGATTTACAATCTTCCACACCTTCTTGGATGTCATGTACTTTCTTCTCTACAAATTTCTCTTTTTCTCTCTAAAGGAAACTTCTCTTAATTCTCAATGAATTCTCTCTTCTAAACCCTAGCTTTATGCTTATATATGCATCTACAATCTTAGGGCACTTTAGCTATGCAATTACAACCATTAGATTCACTTTACAACTAAATATAAATCTAATTCTCGCATCTTGATTATAGTAGTCACGCACAGGCAACCGATGTTGGTTAGCCCTAACCGATGTCGGTTAGCCCTAACCGATGTTGATTCCTCCTTGCCTGACCAATATCAGTCCATGGGTGACCAACGCCGGTTTGTCAACCGACGTCGGTTACTGTGTATTCCAGCAAGTCTGCAAAAGCAATCTAGTGAAGCAATTAAGCTCCAAAACTCAATAATCTCCCACTTGGAGATGAATTATTGCATTGTATCATATGGATCCTTTCTCTGATTCTTTCCTTGGCATGTTTCTCCCTCCTCAAGTCTCAAACTCGAAGACCAATAGAAATGGAGTGTAGTTCCAACTTCTCCTTTGCCAACGGTTTCGTTAGCATATCCGCAGGATTTTTCTTTGTATGAATTTTATCCAACTTCAGTTGTCCATCCTCCAGTACATGTCGTATGAAGTGATATCTCAACTAAATGTGTTTTGTTCTAGAGTGAAATGTTGAGTTCTTTTCCAGATGAATCACACTTTGACTATCATTATACAATTTGCAATCCTCTTTCTCCTTTCCCAACTCTCCCATGAACCTGCTCATCCATATCATCTCCTTGTTATCTTATGTAGTTGCAACATACTCAACCTCTGTAGTAGACAAGGCCACAACCTTTTGCAATCTAGAAATCCAACTAATTGTCATGTCACCTACTATGAAAACATATTTGGTGGTGTTCCTCCTACCATTCAAATCACTATACATGTCTGAATCCACATAGTCACGTAAATAAGTATTTGACCCTCCATAGCATAACTACATGCCAAATGTCCCTCTCAAATACCTGAGAATCCATTGGACTGCTTTCCAATGTTCTTTACCTGGATTAGCCATAAATCTACTCACAACTCCCACTTCTGTGTAATGTTTGTTGGTATAAATCATAGCATACATCAAGCTCCCAACTTGAAGCATATGGAACTCGTGTCATGTACTCAACCTCCTCGTGTGATGTAGGACACTAATCTTTGCTCAATTTGAAGTGTCCAACCATAGGTGTACTTACAGGTTTTGAATTTTACAAATTAAACATTTCCAACACCTTATTGATATAATGCTCTTGAGACAAATACAACTTCCTTTTCTTCCTATCTCTATGAATTTACATGCCAAGGATTCTCTTTGCAGCTCCCAAATCCTTCATTGAAAATGTGTGAGCTAACTTTTCTTTAATCTCACCAATGTCTTGCATACTAGATCATGCAATAAGCATATCATCCACATACAATAACAAAATAATATAGCTCCCATTTCCAAGCATTTTGAAATAAACACAATGGTCAGATTCACATCTCAAATAACCATGCTCATGCATGAAACTATCAAACCTCATATACCATTGTCTTGGAGCTTTCTTGAGCCCATATAGGCTCTTTTTCAATCTGCACACAAGTTTCTCCTTACCCTTGACTTCATACCCAAGTGGCTGATTCATATAAATATCTTCCTCTAAATCACCATGAAGAAATTTCATCTTGACATCAAGTTTCTCTAAATGCAAATCCTCTACTATAACTAAACTCAATACAATACAAATAGAAGTCATCTTAACAACAGGAGAAAATATTTCACCAAAGTCAATACCTGCTTTCTATGTAAATCCCTTTACTAAAATCCTTTCCTTTTATCTCTTTTGTCCACCCTCTTCTTCTTTGATCATGTAAACCCACTTGTTCTGTAATGCTCTTTTACCTGCTGACAACTTAACCAAATTCCATGTCTAGTTCTGCTCTAAGGATTATATCTCCTCATTCATGCCATGCCATGCTCCCACTTTGCTTGTAGGGGTTTATCCTGTAGTGCTTCTTCAAATCTTTCGGTTCACCACTATCAGTCAATAATAATAATACAAGGAAGGTGAAAAAATTTCTGGAGGTCTATTTATCCTTTGTGACCTTCTCACTGAGATTTGGGGTGTTGGAGGCTCATTTTTCTCATCCTGTAGATTTGTATCTACTTCTAAAAATGATCAACGCCAGTCACCTTTTACTAACACCATTTCGGCTAACTGACATCGGTTTGAATCTTCTATAACTGATGCCGATAAAGGGGACTGATGTCGGTCAAGGGTAAATCGATCTCGATTCTTTGCCATGTAAACTGTAGGTGTTAATTTTAAATCCGAGAGTTCATTTTCATCCACAAACTTCTCCACCAATTCACCTTTGGGTACCAAAACTTGATCCATGTACATTCTCTTTTCATTCCAATCAATGTCATGACTCTTAATTATCTTAGAACCTTCTAAATCTCAAAACCAGAATCTGAAATCACCAGAGCCATAACCAATGAAAGTACATATTTTGGATTTAGCATCCAATTTCTTTCTATTTTCCTTATCAATATGCACAAAATCTTCTAAGCCAAATACTCTAAGAAAATAAATGTCCGCCTCTTTTCTAGTCCAAGCTTCTTTTGGTATTCCACCATTCAAAGTGCACTCTTGAAGGTCCACAGATTAATCAAATAACTCGTCGTGTCTACTAGGTAAGTGCGAAGTTGGTGGAAAATTTCGTGGACATAAAAACCTGAAATAAAGGAACCGCGATCGCGGTTCCTGAATTCTAGGTTCGGTAATTACCGAACCTAAAACCACGATCGCGGAACTCTGAGACAAAATTTAGCAGTCCCGCGACTCCTTATTTTCCTCATTTTTCATTTCAAACCGTGATTTTTCCTAAATGTTTTTCACTCATGCTTTCAATACCACCTCAAAATTGCTCATCGGACTTCTGGATAGTGATAGATTCAACCATGCTGCCGCCAAGACGAGGAGGTAAGTCCCCGATTGTAATCATTTTTTTGTATTTTAGGCTTTTTTTTGAATTTTAGGTTTTTTTTTTTTGCATTTTCATGGGTTTTTGAAATGTTTGTTTATGTATACAATTTTCTTGTTTTATCGGTTGGTTGATAAGCTATCGGTTGGTCGAAAAGCTCGAAATCGTGCAAACCGTCAAAACATTCCTCAAAACCCACCGAACATTCCTCAAAACCCTCCGAACATTCCTCAAAACCCTCCTCCAAACATAGATCCGCCTCCTGTGGCTCCTTCTGTCCCCACTGAGCCAGTAGGAATGCAAGATAATATCATTGGAAGAATTTGAGAAAATAAAATTGTCATTGAGAACCTAATTCAAACTATAAGACAAAACCATGCTACAAATCCATCCCGTATGAATTTAGCCAATACATTGCAAACATTGATTGGTGAAGTCGAGTCTGTAACCAACCAAATACATAGATGGAACACCTTTAGAAGTGACTGTAGGTGGTGGTATGCGGATAAACTATCCCATGCGGCCATCAAAGACAAAAAAATTGGAAAAGACCTCATTTGTACATTATTTACCGACCACGGAACTAATTTCCCCCTGCAGTTACTTGCAAACGGTTCCCAATCCATTGGTGCCATGATGACCGAATCAAAAACAATTTTTGGGACCAATGGTGGATGGTTTTTGATTATCCACCATGCAACAACAATGAGGTTCCTCTTTATTTTTTGAAGAAATTATATTGCGAGTTCGTGCTCAATGAGGTCCCGAATTATTTTGACTTTTCTGACTTTTTGTGGCTCTACACAAAGTAGACCTGGTGCACGCATAGGTCAGCCTAGGATCCCCCATGCCCCAAAACCCCCACTGCCTTCAGTTATCCCTCCTACAGTGAAGGAGGTTGTGGAGATTGATACATTGCATGCATTGAGGGAGCTCACTGACACTCTCACCCAACATAGTGACCAGATTGCATCTGGTGATGTTGGTGGAGGTGCCAGTTCTAGTGCACCACACCACTGTGGATCATGTGGTGCCGTATGCACTGCAGGCGAGACATCATTTGCTGGTTCATAGGATTTCTTTTCTATAGATGAGATGTTGGGGAATGTTTTTGGAACTGGTGCCACTGATATTGGTCTTTCACAGGTAAATTTCAAATAAATTTAAATAATATATATATACAATAGTTTAATTCACATGTACATATATTTAAATTATATATATATATATATATATATATATATATTTGATTGTACGTCATGTACATACATGTAAAAAACTAATTTTTTATTTTATTTTAAATAGCAAGAGCCGGTGAAGGAAACATCCGGCGTTGACATGTTGGCTACTGCACTGGGCGTGTTTCAAATGTAAGTTTCAAGTTGTACAAACTTACAAATTTTTAATTTCATTTGATTGCACTAGATTATTATTATAATGTTTCACGTGTATGTTGTACATGTATTAATATTTTTCTCTTTTATACACAGGAGCCTGACGGGTCATCATCTGCTCAGGGAACTGAGGCTACTGGCACGCCTCACATGAGTTTTACGTAGGTTAGTAAATCTCTTTACACTTTGTTTCTAATTACTAGAAGTTCACGTGGATTACATGCTTTGGACCTCTGTCATGTAGATTTTAATATTGATTTGTACATGTTTTTGTATAGCTTATGACTGCTAGAGAGACTCCTCCATATCTCTCATTGTGGAGGTGCTTTGTAGATCTTCGCCATAGCATCTGTAGATCCACTAACTGAGGTACAATTTTTTAAATTTGTTAAATTTTGGAGGTTCATTATTTCTTATTAAACTTAAATCTACAATATCAAATTTTGTAGGTATATGTGAAATATTTAATTTGAAAATTAATTATTTGTATGTAGCTTACCCCTCATGAGTCTATTGTTGTCCCTGCGACGCGTCAACAACAAATTGATAGGGATCATGACATTGTGGTAAGATTTCACATGCATTTTAACTAAATTGTATAAGTTTCTAAATTTTGAATGTATTTTAAAATTTTGGGAGTTAAAAACTTGTTGTTTACGAATGTGCAAGTTAGGTTGCAGGCATGCTTAGAGACACCTAGGACCACGCGGATGAAATCCGTAGTGGCATCTCCCTCCACTACATCCCCAGGTCGTGGACGTGCTACTTCTAGCAGGGTGAAGAGAGGGAAGATGTTTCATGAGTAGATTTATAGTCCACCTGGATGTACATATGTGGTCATGAGTAGATTCATAGTCCATTGTATATATATAGCCTTTTGCGACCGCATGTGGTCCCATTTGTACATTCGACACGTGTTTAGTTCAAGATGTACACATACATTATGAACTTATACATATATATTTTTAGAGATGTGTGTATGGAGCACACTTTGTTTGATTCTTATATATATATCCATGTGTGTTGGTTTTCATATTTATGACTTTTTCAGTTCTTCTTTAACAAGCAGTGTAACGTTGGGATGCATATTTCTTAACTTCTGCTTTATGGGTTTAGTGCATCTAATGGAAAACATTAATATTCATATTCTCATAATAATGCTATGAAAAAAAAAAATTCTTTTGTTGAAAGTGAAGCTCCAAGATTTATCTATTATTTTTCTATATGTTCTTTGTCTTGTTTGTTTACTAATGACTCAAAGAGGATTTCACTATGAGACTTATGTTTGTTTTTCTTACAAGCACTATTTTGATCTGACGATGAGTTAAACAATGAGCTCTATGTATAAGGGTAACTTTTTCTCTTGGTTATTGCGTGGGATTGGATTTTGATGAAAAGAGATATGATCGTTGGAGTCAAGGTGTGTACTAATTTCTTGAAGGTGTCTGAGATCTATGTTTGTCGACACCCCTTAACTCATACTTGTGTTTTATATAATATTTTCTTATATGAGCAATGGTGATTTTGAGGAGATATAGGATCAAAATTCTAGTTGGTGTCTTTTCCAATTATTCTATTAAGTTGTATTGGACTTGTTGCGGAATAGGTAGGGGATAAATGGTATTACCAAACTAGAATGTCTTGTATCCACATCACAACTTTTCTCTAAGATCCTAATGGTATTTACTTGTTCATTAGATGAATGGACGCATCCTATAAGGGATTAAAATTGTTTATCATTTTTTGGATAGATGCAGGTAGTATTCCGATAGTCATTACAAGCTTGTCCATGATCTGAATTTTTGTTCTTTTTATCTCCATGGTTAGGATATATGGTTATTTGAATATACCCATCTTCTCATTAGGACCATGTCTAAATTCTTTGCAAATTGTTGTAGCAACATATCTTTATCAAATGGGTAAGGAAATAGCTTTTTGTATAGATATTTTCTATTGTGTCCTACATTTCTTTCTTGTAAAGTGGTTAGCGTATTCTTCATTGAATGCAACTCAAGTGTTGAATCATTTTTTCCTTTGTGGGTGATATAGATAAGTGTATATAGAAAATCAGTAAATATAATAAATTAACATGCATTCTTATTATTACTTGCTTATGTAATTGTTGCATGAAAACCATAGACAGTTAAAGAAAAAGGCTCTAAAATCAAATCTCACCTGATGACCAAATGCGTATTTCAAAACATAAAACAATATATTTAAATGTGTATATTGAATGTGTGAATGCATAGTAGAAGATGAAAAAATTAGATCATTGTATGTTATGTAAGCTCAATCATTCTACTCTAAACTTGTATGTAATAGTTCAATGTGCATGCATGAAAACACCATGTTTTATGACATTTACTACAATATTCTAGTTGAGATCGTGGTGAATGGAAGGTTAAATAAGAACATGCTTAGCAATAACTCAATGTGGACTAGAAATAATAGAGCTCGTGGTGATTGGAAGGCTAAATAAGAATATGCACATCAATAACTCAATGTAGACTTAATATATGTTTGTAATCCTATTATTGCTTGCAAATGTGTTCATTTACATATAAACATAAGCATATTTATTTTATTTTCAGTCATTTCAGTGTACAAGGAAGAGGAATTTCTAGTTTATTTTCAACCATTTAAGATCCAGGGTTTATTCAGTTGACATATAAAGTGTATATTTAGCTATTTCGGTGCATATGGAAAGTTTGAATGTGCTTACATTCAGCTGCAAACTATCAACATACCTTATTCATCCAAAATATAAGACATGATCCTATTTGGATTCAAATTATGATATTTTGGATGGATTATTCAATCTTGGAGTGATGGTTAATACTTTGCATTAATTCATAGCATTAATTATACACTTTGAAAGAAAAATGGCGAGACTAATAGAAATGTGTTGCATGTGCTGGCTTTAATGAGTATAAGCAAAAAGTTTGAGGCATAGTCTTTTTAAATATAAATTTGCTTCTAATTTGAACAAGACAACATAACAAGTTGTACATTTATGTGCATAATGGTGGACTTATGGTATTCCTATTCAAGTAACCTAGAAGGTCTCTATTGTAGTAAAGGAGCTCATGAAAGAAAGATAGATCTAATTCAAGTTTTGGTCTTCATATGAATTAGATTCTTCTCCACTATGACCAACCAAAGGTTCCGTGTCTTTGACTTGTGAGAAGAGGGTTTCTAAATATTTTCGACTGAATGGGTATGTTGAATTAAAAGGATTTACCTTTAAGTTGGGTTCATCTCGTTTAGACATCATTTTTGTGATTTTTGGCATCACTCGGACTCCGTGGCAACTAGAGAGGCCTCGTCTAATCCGACACCTCAGCATAGGGACCCTCTACAATAGCCTCTCTCGGTTTTCCTTCTCATTTCAGTGCTCTCGCTGTCCTATTGTTTGTAAACACGTGAAATAGTGCAGTTGGAGCTAGTGTAAGGTTGTCAAACGCTATATTTTGCAAACGGTGGGTCATGGCACCAAACCGACTGCATTGACACATCTAGGTGGCCAGGTGAATGCTAGAGTAGGTGGTTTTGGTGTGTGAAATGGTCGTTGCTTTTGGGCTACTTCGTTCGGGCGTAGTCCCTTAAGAGCCCTAAGACCAAAATATTGTTCAACTTCGATGAGTGACTACTCGGACTCCATGGCACCTAGAGAGGCCTCGTCTGATCCAAAAC
Source organism: Taxus wallichiana var. yunnanensis (assembly GCA_018340775.1). NCBI lineage: Eukaryota > Viridiplantae > Streptophyta > Pinopsida > Cupressales > Taxaceae > Taxus > Taxus wallichiana. The sequence continues at coordinate 32,636,712 of CM031242.1, forward strand.
CTTGGCGTAGGGACCCTCTACAATAGCCTTTCTTTTTTTTCCTTCTCATTTCGGTGCTCTCGATGTCCTACTGTTTGCAAACGCGTGAAATAGTGCAGTTGGAGCCAGTGTAAGGTTGTTAAACACTATATTTTGCAAACGGTAGGTCGTGGCACTAAATTTGTCTTGCGGCATGCCGGGTGGCCATGTGAATGCTAGAGGAGGTGGTGTTTTGGTGCGCGAAAGGGTCATTGCTTCGAGCTACTTCATTCGGGCGTAGTCCCTTAAGAGCCCTGAGACCAAAATATCGTTCAACTTCGACAAGTGACTACTCGGACTCCGTGGCACCTAGAGAGGCCTCGTCTGATCCAAAACCTTGGCGTAGAGATCCTCTACAATAGCCTCTCTTATTTTTTCCTTCTCATTTCGGTGCTCTCGTTGTCCTACTTGTTTGCAAATGCGTGAAATAGTGCAGTTGGAGCCAGTGTAAGGTTGTCAAACGCTATATTTTGCAAACGGTGGGTCGTGGCACCAAATCGACTGTGTCAAAACATCCGGTGGCCGGTGAATGCTAGAGGAGGTGGTGTTTCGGTGCGCGAAAGGGTTGTTGCTTCCGGGCTACTTCATTCGGGCGTAGTCCCTTAAGAGCCCTGAGACCAAAATATCGTTCAACTTCGACGGGTGACTACTCGGACTCTGTGGCACCTAGAGAGGCCTCGTCTGATCCGACACCTCGGCGTAGAGACCCTCTACAATAGCCTCTCTTAGTTTTTCCTTCTCATTTCGGTGCACACGCGTAGGTATGGTCTTGTAAACACTTGGGGAGGAGTCGTTTTCAAAATTTACAACATTTTCAAAATTTACAACTTTTTCAAAATTTACAACTTTTTCAAAATTTACAACATTTTCAAAATTTACAACATTTTCAAAATTTACAACTTTTTCAAACAATGAAAGCTTCTCTTAGCTTCGAGAATTTAAAATTCTCTACTAACAGTGCCAACCACGTGAAGGTGGAAGCTTTTCTGGCACCACTAACCTAAACATAAAAGTGTTAGTCAAAGAAATTTAAGTTTCAAATCAAAACCATATACTAGATCTATATATGTACAAAATACACAAATTTAAAATAAAATATATTCAAACTTAAATCTAGATCTTTAAACTAAAAAAATTATATATATATATTGAAAAGAAATTATATATACCAGACATTCAAGCATTGTAAATTCATTCCAATGAACCATCAGGATCGGATCTACTCTGAATAGCAGACAAGATTGCTTCATGATCTGACTCTCGAACCTTCCAAAGAACCTTGTTATTAGGCCTTCCTCGATATCTATACAGTTGAATATTTGTCGCTAGAACTAGATGTGAATATAAGAGTATTTTCTGTGTGTCTCAAAGTCTTCAAACACCCAAATAGAGGAGTTTTTTAATGGATACCGTCGAAACCAAGTTCCAGTAACTACCACTGACCCTATAGGATACTCAATATCTTCGCCATCTATAATAGGAGAAGTCAACTTATTTCTTTCCTCAATGCAACAACATAAGAAATAGTTTGTTCCTTCTTCATTGTCTTCTGTCGCAATTACTGCAAACACATGTCCTACAAAAAAAAACCAAGGTTGAACAACTCAAATTTAAATTACATATTAAAATTTCAATGGATATAATTCTCAATACAAAAATTAAATAAATAACCATAAATACCTTATCGCACCAAAATCGAAATTTCATCAAAGTCCTTGGATGTTGTAACTTCATATGGAGAAACAAGTGGTAATGCTTGTGGAGGTTGATAACTAGGAAGCGGAGTTAGAGGCCTACAAATCCATCCTTCCACCCATTCTTGTGAATCACACTCAGCAGTGACAAATTCGATACAAGATGCACAAAAACATGTCAACTTTTTTATCCATATGGCCCACGAAGTAGCGTCCAAGCTACAAAATAAGTGCATATCACTGGACCTAGTGAGTGTCATACAATCCTCGTAGTTAGCAATATGTTGTTCCTCTATCAACCAAAAATATTTGTGAACTGTGGAATTTTCTTGAGAACCTCGGGCCATATTGTCAATACACCATTCCACTATACTCTTTGCATCTTTTAATTTAGCACCATCTTTGTACTTCAACTCTTCTCTTGCAAGAGCTCTTTTCACACATGCCCTTGCACCTTCATGCTCTCTTTTTCCATGTCCAGCCTTAATGAAACTCCAAATATGTTGCACACCCATCTTGACGTGCATTCTGCTCATCAATAAAACATTCATGCATTCTTAAACTGAGACGTGTAATTATCTAACCATATATAATGTTGTTTGAAGTGGATGTCCCTATCGACAAGTTTTCATAAAATAACTGGAAACACCCTTGCACAAATTCAAGTAGAATGAGTATGATCATCACTAATATAAAAGTGGTACTCTCTTAAAAAAATTGATCATTCTCTGTACTGTCAGGAGAATGTAGAAATGCTATATGCACAAAAATGGCAACTTGTACTGAGTTGTAATATTGCGATTGAACCTCCATTTGTGGTTGCAATGTGTAATTCTCTGCAAAATCAACCACTAAACAATAGTACTAATAGGAAATGTGTCTTGGCATAGCTTGAATTGTTCATCCAACCATCGAGCTCTATGTGTATGTCTCACATACTCATAAACAATTTCATCCTTAATTTTCTCATAAATTGAAAAATAGGCATTTGTTCTGTAACTAGCTCACATCATTTCGACTCTTTTCCATTTTTCAACTGGTATGCAACTAATTTATATTTATCAAACTCAACTAAATTATGTCCTATTGTACCTTCAATTTGCTCATAGATGTAACTTTCCAATTTAGGTAATCTGTCACATGTACTACAACTTCCATCTAAACAATCCCGACTATATAAAAAAATTGTCCAACTTCTTTTCACAAAATATAGTAGGAATGAAATCCCTGGAAGATATTGGTGGAACTTGAACACCACATTCAAATAACATAGTTTCAGAATGAAAATTAGAATGAATACGTAAAAATTTAGCATAATGCATTGCAAATTCAACATGTTTCCTACAACAACAAGTGGTATGAGCATGGTTTATTTTCACATAGAATGGTTTCAACATTTCAAAAAAATATTGACCAATTTTAATTTCCAAATTCTCTTGTTCAAACTTACGAAAAAATTGAGTTTGAGTCATATCTAAGAAATGCTTTGGATGTGGTTCACGATTAGTAGAACCAACTCTCTGTTTTATAACATCTCTTGTATTAGGTGAAACTCTAGTGTTATCATGCCAAAATTTAATAACAACTTCTCTTATAGCATCAATTATTTTTATCCTTACGCGGTGCTCTAGCAGAAAATACCCAAAAATCGCGGTATTGAGTGATTGAAGGATATTACGTATTTCAATTGCTTTCATTAGAGTTTTTCGATTAACTTGCAACATTCGACTTGTTTGCATAATCAAACGTTATTTTTTTATTGATTCACTTACAACACTAGTAGCAAGTACACGACGCATAATATTACTATCCCTAGTGCGTCTCTTGACACCAACAGTGTGATATGCATCATGAAGGTTTTCAACAATTGTAGAGGTTTGACCACGTATATTAGATGTTGTCAATTCTAAGGTGTTTAATGTAGGTCTCATTTTAATCAATTTCATCAAACTAACCAACAATTGACATCTTTGGGAATCATTTAAAATTTCAAAATGATTATCCCAAATTTCAATGGCTTTTCTTCTGATTTGTCGTTCAGAAAGTTTGTCAGACATTGGTTTCAAAATGTTTTCATCAATTTCAATAAAAAAATTAGGTTTCTTACGTAAAATCCTAGGAGGTGTTTTTGTCAAATTTTACTTGTCTACAGTTTCAACATGAATTTCCTTATTCACATTTTCATTGTCTCCTTCAATTTCAACATTTGCTACATCATGAGTATTTAATTCTTCTTCAACATTGATAGTAAAAACTTCTTCATCACGAGTATTTAATTCAACTTCAACATTGATAGTAGAAACATTACCTAGTTCTTCATTACTTACAATAGTTGGGATTGAAGATGAACCTCTTCTAGATTCACGAAGTTTCTGCATTCGCTCAGCATTTTAAATTTTGTTGGCCTCTAATTCGTTTGGTGTTTTTTTACTTAATGACTTCCTTTTTTGACTTCATTTTTTGTCTCCCATGATGTTTTGCTTCCGATGATAAGAAAAACGTGTGTAAAAAAAAACAGAATTTCACAGTAATTTGTATGGTAAGGTCAGAGAGTAAAAATCACATGGTAATTCGAACATTGGGATGTGTGTAAATATGATTTATGAACCGCGAGCGTGCTTTATAAACCGCAATCACGGTTTATAAAACGCGCTCGCGGTTTAGTTTTTAAAACCACAATGGCGCTTTATAAACCACGATCGCGGATCTATCTGCCAAACCGAAGCCTCAGAAAATCTTTTTTTTTCCCCAACCAAAGCTATGGAAGGTCATTATGAAGTGTAAAAGGTCAAAAAACCTAAAATCTGCTCTTCCAAAGACTTGAACCATACTAAAAACTAAAAACATTTCACAAAAATGGTGCCATCGCGTAGGAGAGACTCTTAGCTTCAGTAGAAATATTGTTTTTAAAGTGAATACAATAAGATAAATATCATTTTATAATTTTTACTAATAATAGGTCTTTAAGACATTTTTTCCGTGAATGTTCATGTCTACGTTTAAGATCAGTAACTTTTGTTTCGCTTATCAAAATATGATAAAACTTATACCATCCCAACCGTGGACAAATTCTATACACGTTATAAAAAAATTGATTTCGATATTTTTTGATATAGTTATGGCGGGAAAATGGAAAGCGCTCCGTTTTCTAAATATTTTCAGACCACTTTCACGGAAAAAATCATTAAAAAAATATTGCTAAAAAAAATACAAAATAAAATCCATCCCAAGATAGACAACTACATCTAACGTTTCACCAAAGGAAAAAAAAAAAAAAACAAGATTTGGTCATCCAAAATGCGAGCAAACGAACTACAATCTTATAAGTTTTTTCAAAAAAAAAAACTAAGTCATATAATTTTAAGTGTTTAATATAGCTAAACTTGTCCGTTTTAAAAAAATAGTATTTTAGAAACTAGATTCGAATGCTACGATTCATATTCATATAATTTTTCTAATTTAGAGTGCGTGTATAGCTAATAATCCCTACAAGTTGAGATTTTGTTGTTTTTTGCAATATGACGTCCACGGATGACCCTATATTTGTCCATCAACTTCCTGCACTTACCCTACTACTTTCACCCAAAGCGTAAGGGCAATCCAACATGTATCCTCATGCTTCTAACACATTCCATGATTTTCCTATTCATTCTCTCTGCAACACCATTCTCTTGTGGTGTTCTAGGAACCATCCTTTCTCTATGTATTTCATTTACTGAACAATAATCATTGAAATCCTTGTTGCAGTACTCACCACCATTTTCAGATCTAAGGCACTTTAACTTTGAATTTGATTCATTTTCCACAAGGGCTTTCCATATTTTAAAATTTTTAAAACATCAGATTTACGATTAATACAATAAACCCATACCTTTCTTGTGGCATCATCAATGAAAGTAACATAGTATTGGGATCCTCCATGAGAAGCTACCCAAGTTGGTCCCCACACATCTGAGTGTACAAGCTCCAATTTATGCTTCTTCTTTGTTGCCCCAACTTTGAGAAATCTCACTCTCTTCTACTTTCCAAAAATACAATGCTCACAGAAATCAAGATCTACACGTTGCATATCTGATAACTTAGTCTTTTCCTTTAAGATCTGCATTCCCTTTTCACTCATATGGCCTAGTCGATTGTGCCATATGCTTGTATCCGAATCTGAAGTAGATAGAATAGAAAAGGAATCATTAATAGAGGTAGATAAATGTAATGATCCTACCTTCTTGCATCTTATTACAACAAGATATCCCTTGGTAACTTTCCAAGATTAGTAGTGAGTGTAACCATGCAACCAATTTCACACAATTGTCTTGCATAAATTAGATTTCTTTTGAGACTTGGAACATGCCTCAAATATTTTAATATCCATGTATTCCCATTTTGTAATTTAAGATGAACTTTACCTCTACCGAGTAATATTGCATGGTTCATCATCTCTTAAATAAACATGCCCAAAATTACCCTGGACATAATTTCTGAAATAGCCCTTATTAGGGGTTGCATGGAAATAATCTCCTGAATCTAAAACCCATGACTCAATTTTATTATCCAATGAGAGAATTAGGTCATCTTGCATTACCTCTTTTACAGCAACATTTGCCTCTTTACCTTTCTCTGGTACATTCTCTTTGTTTTCCTTGAACCAACAATCCTTCTTTACATGACCTTTCTTTCCACAATTCCAGCAAATTATACCTCTACCTCTAGATTTAGATCTTCCATTCTTAGAATTTTATTTCCCATTATTCTTGCTCTTGGATCTCTCCTTCGCCTTCCCTTTCTTTCTACATTCAAATCATTCCCGGATGATGGTTCTCCTATGTTTTTCATGTGTATTTCTTTATTCGGGATTATACTAACCACATCATCAAACTTTAAAACATTAGTAGCGAGATGTTGTATTACTAACAGTCATTAATAAGCTATCTCAACTATATAGCAAAGATCATAATAATAAAAGTGCTTTCACTTCATCCTCAAATGGAATACTAAGCGATTTTAATTGATTCTACAATAGACCGAAAATCATTCAAATGACTTGATGCGAGATCCACCTTCTTGTATCTTTAAATTAAACAATTTTTTCATCAAATAAACTTTATTTAAAGCATTAGGTTTTTCATATAGAATTTCTAAAGATTTCATCAACTCTATCGTAGATCCCGATTTGGTAATATTTGAAGCCACGAGATCTTTGCCAAGCTCAATCTTATAGATCTCGAGCCTTTCTATCAAGAATTTTCAATTCTTCATCAGTCATCTTTGCAGTCTTGCCTTCTCATCCAACTGGTAAGTATAAATCTTTCTGATACAGATAATCCTCCACCTGCATCTTCCATAATAGATAGTCACAGTCATCAAATTTATCTACTCTGAATTTTCCCTCTTCTCCCATTGTTTTTATCCCACTCAATCGAAATATGTTAACACACACAACCCTCAAATAAAGATGCTCTGATACTATTTGTTGAGGTTAGCACACTAGTTTTACTGAGATATATTAATTAGATATAAGCATAAAATCAATCAATACAGAAATAAACAAGAAGAAACAATACACAAGATTTAACGTGATTCACCTGGTGTGGTCTACGTCCACCAAAAAACAACCAATTCATTATCACAAAGGAAATACAATTAAGATTTGCAATCTTCCACACCTTCTTGGATGTCATGTACTTTCTTCTCTACAAATTTATATTTTTATCTCTAAAGGAAACTTCTCTTAATTCTCAATGAATTCTCTCTTCTAAACCCTGACTTTATGCTTATATATGCATCTACAATCTTAAGGCACTTTATTTATGCAATTACAACCATTAGATTCACTTTACAACTAAAGATAGATCTAATTCCCGCAACTTAATTATAGTAGTCACGCACAAGCAACCAATGTTGGTTAGCCTTAACCGATGTCGGTTAGCCCTAACCGATGTCAGTTCCTCCTTTTCTGGATGATATTGGTCCATGGGTGACCGACGTCGGTTCTGTGTATTCTAGCAAGTCTACAAAATCATGTCAGTGAAGCAATTAAGCTCCACAACTCAAAGAATGCAAATGCATGGAAAAATCAAAGAAAAAATTACACAAATGCAATGTAATTAAAAATGTCTAGTCGTGTCAAGGTTACATCAACTTTCACGATGAAAATTCTTCAAGGAAACACGGATGGAAAACCCAAAAATGTCAATATTTGACAAAAAAATGATTCAAAACATGACACTCTTCACACTTTATGTACTAGTGTAAAGAATTCATATTTAGCTTTATATTGATCAATATCTAACCCTAGGAGGTGTGTAAGAGAGTATGGATCCATTAAAACATTGAGTACGAGATAAATACATTTCATATAAATTATAATACGGATATCTAAAGCATTAGGTATAATAGATGCAAACAATGAATCACACCTAATTAATTAGTTCCAAAACTAGAGAAAATAAGCAACAAACAAGGTTTGGAGATGTACATTAAATATCATGATACTTGTGATATTCATTAGGATTTGGCGGTGGATATGTGTATCCAAAGCAAGAAAAAGGCAACCTAAAAGTTTTTAGGGAGAGAATTTTCACTCTCCCAACAATTTATGAACCATCTAGATGCTTTGGACATGTTTGTAGATAGATCCAGGACATTTTTATTCGCATTCACTTGGTTCTATTCTCTAATAAACTCTCTGAATTTTTTGTGATTTATCTCGATCACTTGCACAATAGAACAATTAATTCTCTCTTTAATTAGGAAGCAATGTTTAGAAAAATCTTATACAATGTTATGTTATTTCGACATGATTCATCATTTACATGAGAAAATATAAAGACTTCATTATTCACATATATATTTTGAGAAATTACAAGAATTTTAGAGTAAATCAAGTAACCATTAGATTATTTTTATTCATTTTTCAAACCCTTGAACATCAACAACATTAAAAAAACACATGAATGATTGTAATAATTCATCAACCAAAAAAACAATAATTGTGTTGTGTGACCTTACTTATTTCAATAATTACTCTAATATGAATGAAGTGCTCTAATAATAGATTGATTTCCTCTAGAATTATCATGATTACTTAATAAATTAATGTGAATAATAAATTATCTACATTTTATCTTGCAAATGCACCATAATATTTGTGTATTTATAGACAAATCTTAGTCATCAATCTTACAATTGATTTGAGAAGCTCGGTAAAAGGAAATTGACTATAGATTGCAAGTTTTTGTGATCTCTCCTCGCAAATCCAATTATCTAAGGTGCATTCGAAAATAATTAAGAGGTCCTTGATTCTATGATTGGCCGTTGATCAAAAGGTTTATTTGACCTTGACCGTCCATATGAAATTCAATGTTAAGTTGATATGTTATGAATGATGATTTTTGTCATCTAATTGAGGGAAATTATGTTAAAGTTTGAATCGTTTATGCATTGGAAAGTATATGGAAGTGACCTATAATATTATAAGTGTGGTTATTAATGATGAATTCATCTTCTTTCTATGATATTTCACCAAGTTTTTATCCTTAAAATTCTCAAAGACCACATAAAAAGAGTTTTCAAGCTTGGAAAAGTGTAATTGAGTTATTGTATTGGGTGAATTCATCATAGGAAAGAGCATTCAAAAGTAAGGATGGATTTGATATGGCTCTTAAAAATATAATAAAGAAAACAGGCCTACAACAACTTGTAATATAGGCTCATCCTCTAATTTCATGCTCCTCCGAGTTTCGACCAGTTTTCATCTTTAAGTATGACAGTACAATGACTCTTGTATTCAAGTATTGACCATTGGCCCATCTAGGAAGGTTTCAACTAAGGAGTAGAGCCCCTAAAGTTAATTTATTGAAAAATTATAGGATATAAGGGACCTAATTATTTCTAGTATTAGGGAAGAAAAAACAACTATATGTATATCTTTGTTTATGCATGTTTGGGAATGCAAACATCAGGATTCCCATTTAAATTGCATATGGATTGGTGAAGTAGGAAGGTTATCAATCCCATTGCTCTAGTAGTTTGGATTTTTGAATATTACAATTCCCATAAAGAGTCATCATAAGTCAGCATAGAAAGGTCCTACTAGACTGTTCATATTCATTGTATTCTAGGGGAGCCACTTATGAGAGATGGGAGAAGCTAGATTATGTACATTGAACATATTTTCATAAGGCCACATGCTTAACATGCTTCATGTCTTGGCCTATTAGATTCCATAATAAAGATAGGTTTTCACCAACTAATGCAAGGGTTCCTATGACCTAAAAATGTTTCATTATTATACGGCTCCTTCAAATAAAATAGTGTTAATTTTGGGGGTGGATAATACAAACAAGCTAGATGCCTTGAATATTTCCATATTGAGAAAGGTCTTGAGATAATATAAGTGCATGATATTTGATTGGGCTACCTTCTTGTCTAATAAAATGGATGATGCATTTAGTAAGGTGAAATATGGGAAAGCATTCAAGTTCATGCATTATTCCCATTGACTTATTGATGTATTTGGAGAACTTGTTTGAGAACAACAAGAGAATTAGAGTGAGTTCTAATTTTTTTGATGGTGACACAAGGGATGGCCTTAGGAAACCCATACACTTGTGGCCCTTAATTTTTACGAGGAGAAAAAATTGTCAAACTATGCAATTTTCTAGGAGCATTTTGTAACTACAATATATGAGAACTTATATGGAAAAAGGATACAAGTTAGTTATAGGTGTTAGGATGATGCTCAGACCTTATGAATATCATATGCTTGGCTATCAAAATCACAATTGGGGAAGCTAGTATATACATAATAACTATTCTTACGTTAGTGTATATGGGTTAAAAGTCATCCCTTTAAAATTTCCAACCTATGTACCCAAGAGGATAATTGTATTATAGTTTATAAGGTTATTTGCTTGATGTGATAGACATTTCATGAAGGCCTAAAAGGATGTTATGATTAAAGTGACACTTGTGGGTGGAAACTTCACATTTGAGAACAAATTTTCCATAACTCAAGATGCCTTTGGATTTTTGACAATGTAGCCAAAGAGAATATATGATCCATAGGGATTCATTATTAGGAGAAGATTTTAAACTAGATGAAAATTTAGATTTTAGCATCAACCATGTATTGATGAGGATATTATAAGGAAGCTGTGTTGAGATAAAAAGTCTTGGAATCATTAAAAATCATAATAATTTTTTTCAAGGAGTGAGAAAAGGAAGGTAGCTACTAGTTACTCCTATGCTTTTCCTATTATTACAAATTATCTAAGTGAATTAGATCACCTTTTTGATGAATTAGATAGGAGGATGAATTCCCCTTCTACACTCTCATATAGACTAAAACAACAATATATGGATATCAATCATGATGCTTATAGCACTATAATTCCCATATTGAAGAAGGATGTCCAAGCTTTTCTTGCATCACTATAAAGACAAGTTATAATTGAAGAATTTAAGGTAGAGAACTTTGAATCTTTACATACACCCTAAGAACAATAATTAATGATAGGAGGTGTCCATGTAGCAATGGGACCACAAACTCCTACAATACTTTAGGATCCTATAGATATGAACCTTATGAAGATGGTATGATTATGAAGATGTTTTAATAAGTGTTTCGAATTTGAGAAAAGGATTGTTGTGATCCTTAATGAAGATGAATTGGATGATGATAGGATTAGAGAATAGAGTTTTTACCATAACCCCAATATATTAAAGATTACACTTTCCAAGAAAATTGTCAAGTGGACAAACAAATTAATGAGAAGCAATTACAAGAAGCACAACCACTAAAGGATTAGTGACCCACTAAATTGGAAGATGCTACAAAATCTATATGTGCTTCTCCTACTTATAAAAGGGGAAAATTTCATTGGATGATGTTACTCTTAAATATGGTAAAAATATGTAAAGAAGTGTGATATCATGGTATTGTCCATATGGGAACCTAAAAAAACATTAGTGATACAAAAATTAAGGATGAGGACCCTTCTAGACTTCTTGGTATAAACAAAACTTTTGAAGAATTATACAATGGTTCCATGGAACCAAATTTAGTGTTGACGTGGATTCCTTGTTGAATAGAATGATGTAACACCTATAAATAAGTCCATGTTTCAAATGACAAAGGAAGATTGTCACGGATCATTATAGTTATTGAAGGTGGGATGAATACATGTTTGGTAGTCTTCAAGAAAAGATTCGGGTGGTTGACTTAAATGAAGAAAATGTGGCATATTTTGAGAATAAATCCAACAAAATAGAAAAAGACTAAATTTTACATATTGAATACTTCAAGATCAAGCAAGCTCTTGAAGGAAAATCTTAATTGAACAACAATAGAGACATTAAAAATTCAAGTTTTCAGAACAACAAAAGAGTGTTCCCACTCCAATGGTATACCAAGTAGTTGTCCCTATTTATATGATGATATGTAGAGGTTACAAGAAGAGTTGAAACATGGAAAAGAAGAAGAATTGCAAGCCCAAAGAGAAAGGGCGGTGTTGGATTCTCATTATAAATAAATAATGTTAGGATTTCTTAAGCCCGCTTTTGAAAACATACACAAGTTATCTAAAAATATGTGGACTAATATCAAAGAAATGATAAACATCACTAGATTGATAGATGTTGTGGATAAGAAAATGGGACTTGTATATGAGGTTTGGGTTGAAAGATATTCCTTGGTCACTATTGTTAAATGCAACATTGAGGTCAAAGAAGATGATGAAATTGAATCAAATTGATGGTATGATGAAGAAACCATCAAGAATAGTGCAAGAACATGATTGTAGACTTAACAAGCAAAACTATTTTGTTTTTGTAAATTGCATAAGGATATCAAGGGGAAACTAATAATTTGACTAAAGTGCGAGTTGCCTTATATGTGTTATGAACTTTGGGACTTCCATCACCGTTTAAGGATGGCACAAATATAAAGAATAGGACAAAGTGGCAAGTGTCCATCCCGAGCTCTTTAAGAATTTTGAATTATTAATAGAGACCAACAAACTCGTACCAAGGAACATGTGTAGAATTTCATGATAGAACTATATGAAGATGTCGCAAATGGAAGAATTCAATAGAATATACGCATTCTTTAAAAGGATCAACGGTGCCTACTAACTATAGAGAAGTAGACGAATGTGCAAAAATACTTTCACCTAAAGAAGACGCATGGTAAAAGCTAGTTTCTCAATTTACAACAAGTTGATGATCTTACTTTTAACCTCTCTTGTTATCTTTGATTGCTCCATTCTTTAGATGTTGTACATTTCTTTTCATAAGCACATTAAAAATATGTTGATAATAAGGCACAATGGAAAATTTAAAATCCAAATGATCTTGTGGGTTCACTCAATTTTTCCTCACTTGTAAAGTGCAAGCACTTATAGAATTGACTTAGATATGGATCTTAAGACATATTTGGTGATAATTAATAATATTTATATGTAAGTAATGTTTTTGTCATCTCTATCATGGATATCTATGTACATTTCATTTTAATATTTTTAAACTCATAGCCCAATTGATGAAGGCACTAGTATTAGTTCACAAGGTCAATATTTATTATAATATTTACATCAATTTGTTCGTAAGGTTTAAGATTATTGCAAATTCATAATTAAAAAACTTGCTTGTTATAATTTGTCTTCAAGGTTACTATTTTTGTGTTGCATTTGTCTCAATTATGTTAAATAAAAGCTTATTAGCCATAGAGATCTATCATAAATTTGCTTAAGTTCATCAATGACAATAATTGGGTAATTAAGCATGAGGATTACATTTGTCATCAGATTTAAGGACATTGTGCAAGCATTTATGTCTTGGATTTTTAGGGAATCCCCTTGGTCTTGCAGATCCTAAAGGAGAAGAGATACCCCATCTTGACAAGAATTTTCCGTTATTCAACCTTGTCTTGAGTATAACTTGAATGGTGAGTATATCCAATATTACCCTCGAGCCATGGTTCTTTTTAGGAACCAACATGTTCCATCGATTACATTTTATAATAATTTGCTAAATATTAACTAGGAAAAATTTCAAGTTTCAAGCATTAGATCTCGAGAAGATCAATGGTTTAGATTAATAGTTCAACCATATTTATAAATGGCATATTAATTTGTTTGTCTTGAGAGACATTGGATGCTCATTGTTGATCCTCCAAAATTAATCATGTTAAGATCACCATAAGAGGATAAGACTTAAGTTATAGAGTGCTTTTTTTTCATTTTCTTTAGCCTTATTTTTGGTTGATTGATCATGACATTGATGTTTACATCCCACTCTAGAGTTGGCAGTTGTACAAACAATTGAATGGTGTACTATCACATGAGTCAAAGGCAAGTAAAATATATAATAATTATGGATCTTTGTATGTAAAAGGGTCAATGATGAAAGATGAAATTTCAATCATATTTTTTATGGAACATTTCAAGCCTTGGGCTTGGTGATATGACATAGACACCATTGATCAAGACTAAGATCAATGGTAGACAAAAGTGATGACATACAACCATTTTATTTTTACAAGTAAAATCATTGCAATAACATGACAAGAATAAATTCGCCAATAAAATTAAATTGGTTTTAAATATTTGATCCCACTTCACTTAAAGAAATAAATTAATGTTTGTAACCACAATGAATTTTTCCTTTGTAATTGTATTAAGTTTTACCACTTGGCAAAAATTCATGGTACAAAATAAAATAGGTTTTTGTTTTTGGCAAATAGTTGCTAAGAAATTAAGTTATTTTTATGCATTAGAAAAAATCACCACCCAATCTAAGCATTTTTTTGTAGAAAAATCTAAATTTACCTAGAAAAATAAACTTTTATGATGGTATTCACAAGAATTATATAGAATTTGTTAGAAGCCTTTTCTAAAATGTTATCATGTTTTTTTATTTCACAATCTCTACGTTCACTTTTACATATTTGTCGTATGATCAACCCCTCCTTCCATCTGCTTCTCCTAAAAATCAACAAGGGCATCGCTAATACTAGCACTAATCTCAATAACCCAAACCAATCAAAACCTGAAATATAAATAATTACATATATCTATCATCAATTGCATAATACATCAATCAAACGAAGAAGAATTGTATGTCGAAGTATAAGAATTTTCTGAATTGGTAATTATAAGAACAAATATGATACCAACTCATGAATCCACACAAATATCACAAAGCATGACATCAAAAGAAAACAACGAAGTATCGTCTCAACAGTAATATGCCCTCAAAATCATAATAATGCCAAGCACAATATTCATAGTTCAGTGTCACGTGCAATCTCAAAAGTGTAACCACAAGCAAAAATCACATAAATGAAGGCATGGGAAGGAGGGTCCATATAGAGTATGACTAATTCAAAGACAACATGCCTCTAAAAGGCTATCAAGCTTGCAAGACGTGAGGCAGTCCGTTAACCCAAAAAAACATGAGAAATTGGTTTTATATCAATAATGGAATAAATCTTTTAATAAACATTGCAATCAAATAATACTCGGCAACAAACAACAAAATCATGGTATTGGTGGTCAAATAGAGAACACGGAAAATTCATATTGAATAGAGGACCTTTTCAAAATTGTCAAGTTACGCTTTCAGGATTATTACACCATTCTCATAGGACCGTCAAGATATGGTTTGGGAAATGTTGTAATGCAAAATTTGATTTGACAAGCGTATTTGTTAGGTCTATGGCTTGAAAATTTTCGTATGTATTTTTAAAATTTCTTACAGACCTTTGGGAGACTGATCTCCTACCTCCAAATATTAATATGATAGCTGAACTTATAGATTATAAAGAAAAAATTGGGCCTATGCTAAAGGTCAACGTCGATTTTTTTAGCAGTCTCTCAAAGTCACAATATCAAAACTACATATTAAGTATAGTATGATTTAAGAGGGAATTTAATATAATGTAGTTTTCACTTGATTTGATTTTGTGTTGGTGATTCTCAAGGACAATGCATCTACTTATATCCAATATGACTTTTTGTGCTAGAATAAAGGCTTGGTATACTCATCATCTAAATGTTTTGAAATTCACAATGAGGCTCTTACCTCTTAAATTGTGTGTATTGATTCCTAATTTAGGAATATATCAATAAGAATCTAATCTAACTCAAGAATCGACAAACACATAAATACCCTAAAATAATATAATTGCACAACTAAATAAAAAAATTAAATGTTCATGGATCAAAACAATTATATTATTTAAACATAATAACTTATATATCACTTTCATTTCATAATATAGAATAACCTAATCAAAGTCAACTATGTTTATTTTGCGTTAAATGGTTGAAAATAAGAGGCTTGGATCATATTTCTTCACCTCCAACCACAAGCGTGTGAGAGGATAAAGCGAATAAGAAGTATAATAACAATTAAGAAATTAGTATGAGTTTTTTAGAAAATTAAAAGTTGTCGCAAAGTTCTCAAGCATGCTTATGAAAAAGACATGAGAAAACGGGTTACAATAAGGGCAAATGAAACTCTCACAACCGTTTCTAAATATTTTAGGACACCAAACTTTGGTCTATAATTTATAATTTTGTTTATTTTTATTCGACTTTGGTCATTGTTATAGGTAATTTACGTGGTGTGCAAATCTTATAACGTATTTGTATTATCTATCATATGTGTTGAGAGCTCACTTGCATGTTGTTCTATATGAGGTTGATCGGTAGCGCTCACCTTATGTTAGAGTTTCACATCCTCTAAATTTTGGGTCGTTGATTATTAATTGATCTCGGGTTATTAGGTCATATGTTGAAATACTTAAATAAAGTTGATCAGTAATACTTACCTTATATTAGAACTTTACTCCAACAAACTCTGAATCATTGGGTATTCGCAAATCCTCTTGATTATTAAAACAAAAATAATAATAATAAATATAAAATGTTTGTTTGGACACCAACTTAAGAGACCTTAGCCTAGAACTTGAATAAGTCAATTCTAATTTGGCAATATACTTTCCAAACTTGTCCCACTCCGTTCAATTGAGTCAGATCCTGTGAATCCAAATTGCTAACATTCAACCGAAGTTGCGTGGCTGCTGGATACGAGGAAAAAGAAAACTAGACACAAGACTTGCTCTAATTGGAGCTGGTCAACTCCATGCCGTCTCTTCAATTTACCAACAGGCCGATGAGAATGAATAAACACAGACGTCTTCTTTTAATGGTTTTCTGAAAATGTTTTGGTTGTGAGTTTCTCGCACAAATTCTTAGAGACAGAATAATTCAGTGGCGGGGGAGAATTTAGGAATGAGCCGAAATACGACGCCCAAAGGAGATTTTAGTTGTGTTATTTCTTCCAAAGCCGTACACGTGGATGTTTCTTAAATTGGAGGAGAAGAATCACAGAGAACGCTTTCGAGATGTAACCGGAGCACAAATTCTCAAGCAAGTAAACCAGTTTAGTTTATAATTTAGTTGCTCTAATTTAGATCTAGAGATTGCTTATTAAACCGGACGTTCGTGAATGGATTCCGTGAAATTTGCTGTGAAATTGAAATTGAAATTGAAGGAATTAGTCAAGGTGTTGGCAAAGAAGAGAAAATGGTTAGGCAGTGCAGCATCTGTGAGTTTGGGAATGTTGGTAATGGTAGCAATGTTGTTGGCATTCATTCAGAACCACAGATATCATTGCAGAAGAATAACAATCGAGGGGGAAGCAGAGCCTTCGCCATTTCCATGGAACCCATTAGATAACCCACAGAAAAATGGGAGTATTTCAACTGGAGGTCTGTCTTCGTCTAAGCCGTCTCTGAGACTGAGGAACATCATTTTTGCAATACAGGGCTCTTCCAAAGTGTGGTCAAGGAGAAAGGAGTATGTCAAACTGTGGTTCAAGCCTGGGGTAATGAGAGGGTTCGTTTGGTTGGAGAAGAGGGTCCCAATTGATCCAGATGATTACGACTTTCTTCCTCCTATCATGGTGTCTGATGACTCTCATGTTTTGGGTCTCCGCCTTTCCATGATTTTGCTCAATACTTTCAGATTACGTCATTCTGATGCACAATGGTTTGTTCTATGTGAGGATGATACTATTTTTTCAACACAGAATTTAATTAGTGTGTTGGCTAAGTACGATTACTCAGACTTGGTTTATGTTGGAGCCAAGTCTGAGAGCCACCTTGAGAATCATGGTCATGCACATGGCATGGCATTTAGTGGTGCAGGGATTGCTATAAGCTATGGACTTGCGCAAGCTTTGTCCACTATGCTCGAGGCCTGCCTGGCAAGATATCCTCAAGTTCGTCGTAATGATAATAGGTTGTATGCCTGCATTACAGAGCTCGGTGTACCAGTTACTCCAGAGTGGGGTTTTCATCAGGTACAATTCCATCACCATTTGCCCTAGTTGTGACTAATTTTCAGAGGAATCATATTTTCAATATGCAAGGAATTTTTATTTTATGAAGGGATTTATAATCTGCAATTGAGTCCAGCATGAGTCTGGAAGAGTGGTTTATGACATCAGTGTACTTAATCCCAATAGAAAAGGGAATGAGACTCGTCAAGTCATAGACTCTCCTCATTTAAGTGGGAATTATTCATGGTTCTGTGACAATTATGATCATTTCCTTCCTTCCACATAACACCTAAATCTCTTATCTAAGTTGAACATGACTTATGCGGAGGCAGGGGACCTAATTTCAACAGAAAAGTACACAGTACTCGATTCTTTTATAGCAATTCCTCAATTCAGATAACACTTGAATCTCTCAAGTAGGTTTAATGGGCTTTATGTCATTACAGGACACCTGATTTCAATGCAAAATTATATAGGATTCATCTTCCCTTCAGTTAAATAACAATATTGTCAGAGCAATGGCCCAATCTGGTAGCCAAAGTCCTCTTTATCACATAGTAATTGAATCCCTCAACTGAGTTGAATGAGAGTTCTATCATCATAAGGCACCTAATTTTGATGAAAAAGGGAAACAGGAATCATGCCTTCATCGACACCTGTTCAATTGGGCTATATCATTGACCTGTTAGAATCACAACACTGTATGGTTGAAATGCCCCTCCCTTACATCATTACTTGAATTTTCCAACTGAATTGAATGAAAATTATGTTTTAGCATAGCTCCTTATTCCATTACAAAAGGATAGGGTATTCATCCCTTCAAGGACTTTCCACAGTCCAGTTGAGTTCCACTATGTTTATGTAGGAATTAGGGATGGACTTGGTTGATAAAGAGTCGAACCTTCCAATTGAGTTGAATGGGACTTATGTTGTTTTGTGGCACTTCAATCTGATAGAAAAGGAAATGGGAGTCGTCCCTTAATAGAACTTCCTCAATTCAGTTTGGTCTATTATGGCTCTGTAAGAATTTGGGCCCTGTGTACTTGATAAAATCCTCTCTTTCATATAGCTTCAGCATCTCTTCAACTGACTTGAATGGTCCTTGCATCATTGCAGGGCATCTAATCCCAATAGAAAAGGAAATGGGATTCATCCCTTCATAGACCTTATTCAATTCAGTTGGATTTTACTATTGTTCTTAGAAAATAAAGGTTCCATATATTTGGTCCTTGCATCATTGCAGGGCATCTAATCCCAATAGAAAAGGAAATGGGATTCATCCGTCATAGACCTTATTCAATTCAGTTGGATTTTACTATTGTTCTTAGAAAATAAAGGTTCCATATATTTGATAAAGTCTTCTCTTCCATGTTGCAGTTGCACTGTAATGTATCATCTGAGTTCTTTTCTGTCAGTACTCTGCAAGATTGAGCGCACATTCCACTTGATAAGGTCCTCTGTCCATGTCATTTTCATCTCCATTTGAGCTGGGACATTTTGGTAATCTGTAAGAAAAGAGGAGCTATTATGTCAATAGAGTCCTCTGCTCCAAGAACATTTGCATCCCTAATTTGAGTATGGTTCTTATTAGGGCACTGCAACGCTATGAGCATTTATTTTACATAATTTATGTGTGATGAGTGGTCAAAGACCATGATTTTCCTTGTGCTCCCCTAGTAAACTTACATCCTTTTAGATCGTATCAGGACTTGGCACAAGTTGGACCGGATGGGCATGGTGGCCGTACCATACTACCAAGTTAACCATTCAATATCCTTTTTATTGGATTCGAGCATGATAGGATGATTTTCTGTTAATATTTCATTAATCTTTGAGAGGTCAGTTGCTCTTTCAGAACATATTTTGCCCCAAGTATATTACCCATGTAAGTGGATTGAATCTACAGTTTTTCAATTTTGGGAAATGCAGGTACATATACATGGTAAGATTTTCTTTAGATGTCTAGTAATGCAGATTTTATGTAATTGTGCTGTAAAGAGGTTTTTTTGTCAACTTAAACGAGAGACATTAATCTTATATCCTGTCAAATGATTATTTTATTTTCCTTCCCCTCTTTGATTAAAGAGGACCGTAGTAATGTTTCAAATACACGGGGTTATGCTGCTTACCAATGTTTTATTATGGCTTATTTGCATATAAATCTTTGTATAGCTTCCTATTTAAATGAATCTGATCTATGGAATTAGAATGATTTACAGAGGAATCTTAGAAATAATAGTTTGATTTGACCACGCATTGTGTAGTAGGCAGAGAAAAATCTTGGTTTCAATTTTCAAATAATTCTGGTTGTATTTGTGTGAATATGTAGTTTGACATCCGAGGAAATGCATTTGGGTTACTGTCAGCACATCCATTGACACCTTTCGTTTCTATGCATCATCTAGACATTCTTCATCCCCTGTTTCCGAATCTCAATTCTCTGGATAGCCTCCGTTTATTCAAGTCAGCCATGGAAACTGAATCTGCTAGTTTTCTACAGCAAGCTATATGCTACAATCACACAAAAAAATTATCATTCTCGATCTCCCTTGGCTATGTTGTCCAGGTATTTCCAAGTATTGTATTTCCCAGGGATCTACAGGATCCTCAAATAACATTCCGTGCTTGGGATTGGGGGACCATCCAGGAGAATTTTCTATGAATTCAAGGACATCCCCACAATCAATATGTGATAGACCCTTTCTGTTCTACTTGAAAGAGAATCAGTTTGATAAAGAAAAAGGTAATATTGTAAGCATATATGACAGATACCTGATGCTGGATGAACGTAAAGCAAACAGTCATTGTCAATTTCACAGTTTCTCTCCTAAGGAAGTACAGAAAATCTATGTTGTGCACAAACCTTTTGAACGACATTGGCATTTGGTAAGCCTTAACTTTTTCTTATATGTTCAGAATATTCTGTGTCCTAGATGGAATACAGAGGGCTTCTTTTCCTTTTTCATCATTCGACTTCTTTTCCTTTTTCATCATTCGACTTCTTTTGGGCCTCTATTGTTCATCACACAGAGTGGTATCTTGTTCTTTGCAGGTACCAAGAAGATTGTGCTGTAATATGAGAAGAGTGAACAAAGGTGTCCTAACTATTTCCTTGGATCATTGCCAAAAGGACAGAGAATATATAGCTGATTTAAACGCTTAATAAGTATTTGGGTTATCATTACTCGTGGGCGAGAGGACTGCATTGCATCTGTGACAACATTGAAAATGTTTTCTGTGACTATATCTATGAGCTGGTTTTGATCAACATTAACTCCATGGTCCTTGCAGAGTTGGATTTGCATGCACCCAAGAGAATTGCATTAGACCTATGGTGAATATGGAGGTTGAATGTTTCCCTATAACATTGCACCAGAATTTATGTAAATCAACAGACTCGAGAGTGAGCTTTTCAAAAGCGAGAACAATTTAGTGTTCCTACCCATAAGGGATGGCAGCTACAAAGTAAGCGTTCATATCTAGGAGCAGGTCATTGCAGGCTGCAGCACGCATATCCATTGATTGTTTTACAGATTACCTTGAATGATCTTTGTACTCATATTTGAAACACCCTGATGTATTGTATTTCTTTCAAAAGGAATGTTCTGCCTAGTCATTGTACAAAATTGAAAAAAATCTGCAAGATTTTGAGTCAAGCTTATGTCAAAATTTTGAACTTCCCTTGTAGGTCTGTTTCTTGTATAAATGACATAAGAATTGAAATTTTAACTTTTGACAATGACGATTGCAAGAGTTTGTAATTAGATTGTACTTAAATCATGTATGACATACATTTTATGGGAAAACTTGAGAATTTCGGGAAGTTGAACAAAACTTGAATTGAACATGGAAGTATGATTTCTTGAGGTCATTTTTTTTAATATATTCACGTAAAAAGGATGAGTGCTTTTATCCTACCGCCTGAAGGCTAGAGGAAAGACACACCTTCAAACTTGGACATTATGCTTGGCTTAGATTTCACATCTGAGTCAAATTCACCTAGGACTTGCACGCGGCCTTGTCCACCGGCCTACAATATCGTGGCTGATTTATTCAGGGAGCATGCATATCCGGGTCTGAGCCTGGATCATCATAATGGCAATTGCTCTACCTTACCACTAGACCACGGGTCACTGAACTGATTTGTTGAGATGAGTGAGGAAGTTGAAAATTCATCTTTAGAGGGATGGCTCAACCATCCTTTGTAAGTGGTCGATGGAGGAAGAAGGAATATCCAAGACAATTAGATATGTAATCTAAACAAATAGAGAGTGGAAAAGGTAAAAGGACTATGAGAATTGAAATTTTGTTTACAAGCTTTATGATTTTTGCACGGTGAACTCTATAAATATTTTAAAGATTTGTTTGTGTTGAAAAAGCTTTTGATCATATATATGAATTCTGTACGTAACAGTTTTGTAACAGATTATTATAAATGCCCAAAGAAAGCACGTTCCTTGTGCTTATAAGTGAATGTTAGTTGTCTACTTAGATCGGTCAAATGTGAGGGTTCTGTTTAAATATGAATATATGAATTATACCGACCTGATAAGTTCTAGTGGATGTTAGTTATCTGCCTATATTGATCAATTTGAGAGTTCTTTCAAGAATTGAATTGTTTAATTCTTTAAAAGTTCTACATTATGGCAGGCATGTCTCTGAAGACTGCAGATTTCTCATCTTACTAGCGCATTTTGAGAATCTAATGACAAATTGGTTAGAACTAGAGGATTAATTTAAAATTCCATGAAAAAAATAATTTTGGATTGAGAAGTCCGCTCCTTTAAATTAATTTCTAACATTATTAAACTCCTTGCTCTGTCACATCCGACACATACACCGAAAACCAAACTTTAAGGCTTAGTCTAGCAAACATCACCGATTTGTATTTTGAAAATTGACTGTTATTTGCAACGAGATTTCTAGATCAATAGTAATTGACGGAATATTGAGCAGCTTGATAGAAATCTTCACAAACTATTAATTACTGCATACTTATTTCTTCTTTGAAATCTTCTCAAAGAAATGAATTGAAGAAAATTCAGATTGTTGAAGATATTTGACCCATTACCCATCATGTTGGCGGCAGTGATTATTATCAGGTGCCCTACATATGATAACGGCATTGGTTTCTCGATAATTATGATACTTCGGAAGAAGATTTCTCAAGCCCTGATCAAAGGGAAGAGGAAACTCCTCGGCAGGCTCTCCAATTGTGACTATTACTCGTCTCTTCGTGGTTGATTAGCCATATGTAATCATGAGAGGTTTAATAGAGCACATATTAATCCATGTCCACCCCATACCAAAGCCTATGTTAAAAGATCTCAAGAGTCTTAAATGTTGTCATCATAGCTATCATATGGAATTCATGTCAAAAAGTTTGTTCTCCATAAAATAATTGGTCCCATTGTTTGTTTGCAGGTTTAATATAGTGATTTTTTTAATTGCATTGGGAAACCATGGAAACCTTCAAAAGTTTCTTTCTTTTCATGTTTCCCCCTTCTAACCATTACTTACGTGCTACCAACATTGCAAAAAAGAAACATAAATACATATAATCTAAGCTAACCTAACAATATCTTTAAAAAATTTGCCCATCAAATGTGTACGAGGAACTATAACATATTCTCGTGCATTGTTAAAGGTCCTCCGTGGCTTGTTGCCATGTCTGAAAGCGAACCCGCTTGAAGCTACCCTAAAAACACATTTTATATTTTAAAATGATGTTGCTTGTTGTCTCTCTATTTGCCATGTACTGGTTAGCATTCCTTTTCTGCTAAAGATGGTCCAGAATATGGGCCTCATAAAGGAAAGTAACTGTGGAAACTATGGCTGTGACATTATGGGAACTATGGCCCTGATCTGTTTCTGTTGTTTTTTTCAGCTATCCAATCTCAACTTCTCTCAGGCCGTGAAGAAAAATTTCAAAAATGACTTTTTCCTATACATAATAAACAGTTCCCTGTTTTACCATTTTGCCCACCCCAGGTTTGAATTGCTCTTTATGATGATTGTCTCCACACCCCAGTTACCTCTCCCGATTGTCAGTTGTACATTCATCAGTTTGAAAGCATGAATGATTAACTCGATCATGTTCACCTCCACCTTCTCATTCATGAACTTAACATAGGAAATTGTCAAGATTATAAGCTCCGTTTGAAATAGTTTGCAGAGTACAGAATGGGTCCCCATATTTCCTTCAGCACCGATTATAATGTAATACATTAAACTCGCAAGGATGACATATAAGCCACACCCAAGTTTGCAGCTAGATCTGCAGCTTTATTTCTCCTTATGTGGACTGTTTGCACTCTACTAAAATCTTTTAAGATTGTCATATTATCTTGCGTATTTGAGTGATGTCGCCAAAACTAGTTTTCCCATCTTTTGATGCATGTATCATGATGCTTGAGGCTGCCTATATTAAAAAGAGATTTACATCCCCTTTTCTTAATCTATATACAATCCCTTCAAAAGGATAAGAGTCATCCCTTCAGCTATATCGTTGTTTGAACAAATGTGGGTATGGAAATAAACCAAACGTTGGTTGCCCTTATTTTCCTTGAATACACCTTCTTTCCCTTGAATACCTATCAGTGCTCCACCAAAGTTAGCCTGCGGACTCCAAGCAAGTTTCCATTTCCTCGTAGCAGGCAATCCTATCAGAGATAATCCCTGTAAGTGGAGGTTTTACATGTTTTGAATCTGATTGGGAATAATGAAAATTTGGAGAGGATTGCGAATGATGCAAATCCAACAGCTCATTTTTATATCATTAAATTAAAAGCCATTAGAGATTTGAGGTTTTGTTTGCAGTGTTGCACATTTGGTATAGAACTCTGGAATGAACTATATAGGTTCTTTATTTCTGACATTTTGCATCAGAGTACTGGACTCGTCAGGAAGTGAAGTCTATGCTTGGCAAAAATATGATGCCAAAACAAAGCCATTTCTTATGGTATGAACTGCTGCACAAAGTTCAATGAATAAAAGAAAGGTGTACACGCACAACATCATATTAGTCCACCAAAAACAAGCCAACTTAGATATTTATAGGGCACACGAAACTTCCTCATGCGAGTTGTTTAAACATAGGACTAAAGTAATCTTATGATCTGAATATGTGAAAGAAGCTATAACAATATTATTTGCACTATTTTAAAGTCTCAAACCGTTACAAGACATTCCAACGAGGAGGAAAACCATCTACCTAAATTTCCACTGGGTAAAAGAAACTATTACCCTAAAGCAATCTACCTAAATTTCCAATGGTTAAAAGCACCTATTACCCTAAAGCAACCTGACAAAGGATACATTGCAAGCCTATGGAAAATAGGACAAAACTGAAGGCAATGATAAAAACACCAGTCTAGTTTCTATGTATTTAAAAGACTCCACCCAAAAACTCACATGCTAACACTAATTTATAAAGATGCATAAAAACCAAGCAAAGAACAAATATGTTTCTCCAATGCAATTCTGGAGCCTAAAAAAATCACTAATAATGGCTGTCCAATCACAATCATATTACGTATGTAATCTCTGTTCTCAAGGGACTCGATTCATCATAGCTGTTTGCCGTTTCTGGCCCCTATAGGGAGAGGGCAGCTATCTCTATTTGTGCAACCTGACATCGGACATTGGACGAGCTGCAAAGATCAATGCACCAATTGCGGTGCAGTCTAGTCGTCCGCCAAGCAGAATGGGAAACTATTATATAGTCGGGTGTTGACTAGATTGCAAGGGCAATGGTAATAATGAAAGATGAAAGTATCAACTCAGAAATTAGAAAAACAATATTCCACTCCCCCGTGAGTTGGATAATGGATAGACTTAGATCAAATCAACCCTAAAATCTATTGAATGATCCCACATAAGAACTCGATGCAATTCTCATGCTAAGATATATACAAAGTAAAATCAAATGTAAAGGGTCCATCAATATAGGCCTTTACAAACTGGGAATGTATGCATTCAAATTCATTTAAAATCAGCGATTACAATATTGCTTCTGCTTTTCAAATGAATAGGTGAGATTGGCTACAAAATACTTAGCCTTGATACACGTTATTACCTTCTAATATTTTTAACACCTAGAGAATTAAGATTTCCATTAAAAATTAATATCATCAAGAAAGTCTGTTTGTCTGAGTAAGATCTTAACATGCATTTCAAGGAATGTTCATAGATATCTAGAGTAAAAGAAATTGGCTTCGACACAAGAAACCAGTAACCAAAAATTGTGAAGATGGATTTATAATCAGTTCAGCATGTCCTGTGCAATGCACTGAAGCAATGACTGAAAAATATAATCCTGCAACCAACTTCCAAGTTCCAACAGATGTAACAAAATAAATATTTGTCTGCATCTTAAGAATACAAATTTGGCGACAGCCAGGAATTATTGGTCCCTGGGCAGCTTTCTCACCAAGCTAGGAAAGTTATATCCCTGTAAAATTGTAATCTATGCTCCCTCATCTTCTACTTTGAAGAAAGTATATGATAAAATCATATTATTAATGCCATCCATTTTGGGGTCTGATTCAAACTCTGGATCAACATAGAAGAAAACCTGCATCCGTTATAAAGTAGGGTGAGGTCTACCAACTGAAATAATAAAGAAACAAAAGTTCATATCACAGTAAAGTGTTTACTTACAGGCATGTCAATCTTCTCGCCTTGGGAAGTAGGCGCTGCTCTTCAAAACAGAAGCACTGAATTTTGTTGAAGTAAATAGCAGCCTGATACAGGTTCAAGTATGCCGTAGATCAGAAACAACAGCAAATCACAAATATAGAACCCCATAAAATAACCCAAAAAAACACTGTAATAAAAAGCGTGACAAATGGATACAAAACATGTATGAATGAAACATGTTCTCTGGTTCTATTGCCATTTACAGAGGACAATATAACATGTTCTGCACAATTTTATACCTTTTCAGTGATAAACATTTTATCAGCTATGTACCAGCATGTTATCTTCTGACACTTTATATAAATACTAGAGTGTTTCGGTATGGGTACAGGTACAGTACACTGAAACGGCAAATTTTTTAAAACTTCGGGTATGGTACGCTGTGGGTACATATATATATATATATATATAGAAGCATTTGCATGCTTATTGAAATTTAATACTCATACAATCATTCATGGAACATGAAAACAGATTTCAAATACTTTGAGAATTGAGACTTGAGTTTGTATTGATTCATAAAGTTCAAAACATAATAGTTAATAACTTAAGTCTTAAAACATTCAAGTTCTCAATCTGCTTCACTTTCAGTTTCCTAGGGCTAAAAGCCAGAACATATCATCTAGATGATCCTCAAAATCATCTTCATGGATGGCACTTGCAGCTCCACTCCCACTAGCTCCACTGTCGAACCCTTGTTAGGGGCTTTTATTTTTATTTTTTCATGATTTTAAGTTGAAAATGGCGGAACTCTGGAGCGGATATGCTGCAGGTACATACATTTCCGGGCAGTCTAGTATAAATATGTAATATAACTACCTAACAGAAAATAGCCAGGCATTTACAAGTTCACCTTCGGAAAAGATGGGGAGTGAGGAGAAATGGCAGGACGCGTGTGAGGAGGTGATTTGGATGTTGTAGGTAGAGGATAAAAATTCTGAACAAGTTTTCTGAAACTGATTGACAATTGATTGCATTATTGCTTTCTTTTCTGGACTCGGGAAAGCCAAAGTTGAGATGAGATGATCTGTGAATTTTCAAAACTCACATATGCTGACAAGGCAAAGATTCTATGGAGATATCAGTTCTTGAACTTCCTGCGTAAGGAAGATATTGAGATCGTCAAAGAAAATTTTCACCACTATCATAAGGGGTTCCCCACAGGTCTAAGCATGTTGGTCTTTCTAGTATCTCTAAGAAGATAGACTGTACTCTACAATATCTACATATACTAGCAATTGCACATGAGGTGCAAGATATGCCAGATGGGATGCAGATGCAATGTTTCCATAGAAATGCACTGTCATGTAGAAGGTGAAATGAAACTCCTTGGATAGCGTCGCCATCTATTTGTTCCTGCAATGGGTTTGGATGAACACCGCTGATAATGGAATGATGCAACAAAGCTAAAGAAGCCTAAGAAAGGCAAACAGGATATATGCATATATTTACATGTTTTTAAGATTGGGAAGAAGGGCTTTTGAATGCAAGTGTCTATCTTCGTTCTTTCTTGCAGATACATGCAAAGCTTTGGACATACATTTGTAGCGCTCGAATGAAAATGCAAGGGAGCCAGAAAGCCTTGGCACTTTCCAGGAAAGATTCCCACCATAATGCATTGACCTCTTTGGTAAAATCTACCTTTATTTATTTATTAATTCTAACTAGATGCCCAATAATAGAAGTCAACCTTCTACTATTATTTTATTCTAATAATGCTTTTTGAATTAAAATATAATTTAAGTGTCCTTTTCCAATTAAAATATAACAATATCCTTGGACCACTTAAATTAATTTATTTTCCTCTTTTAATTTCCCCTTAGCCTACGGAAAATAATAAAAATAGGCTTTAGGTATTCAAAATTAATTAATTCGAAAAGGGGACATTACAGTCCGCCCTTCCCGGAATTGCTTGCCCTCAAGCAATTGCAAGTTGGGATGCTTAAGAATTTCAGCACCCTCCCAAGTAGCATCTTTTGCGATAAATCCTTCCATCGTACCAAATACTCAATGATAACCTTGTTCCTTAATTTCTTTTCCCGAAATCCAAAATTACTTCAAGAACCAACACAAGTTTGCCTTCATCATCCAAAGGAGGCAATTCAATAGAAGGAACAATATGTTGTCCCAAAGCCTTTTTAGGCATGAGACATGGAAAACATTATGTATCTTACTTGCTCTAGTAAATCCAACTCATAGGCAACCTCTCCTATCCTCTGTTTGATCTTGTATGGTCCATAGAAATGGGGTTTGAGCTTTTCAACTCCACTCTTCTTCAGAGAAGACTGTCTATAGGGCTGCAATCTTAGGAAAACCATGTCACCAACCTCAAAAGTCCTCTCAACATGGTGTTGATCCGCATAAAATTTTTGTTGGTTTTGTGCATGTTGGATATTCTCTTTGAGCATTCTTCAAGATATCTTGGCTTTGTGCAACCAAGTCTTTTGCCCCCGGCACTCTACTATCTGCAAATACCAAATCCACAAAGGAAAGAGCATCATAACCATACAAAGCTCTGAAGGGTGTCATACCTATGGACATGTGATGAGTGGTATTGTAGCAATGCTCTCCCATATAAAGCCATTTGACCCAAGTTGATTGTTGTCCTGCCACATAATTCTGTAAATATCCCTCAATCCACTTGTTCACAATCTTGTTTGCCCATCTGTCTGTGGATGATAGTTGGTACTTGGAGTTAACTTTGTTCTGTCAAGCGGAAGAGCTCCTGCCAAAACAAACTAAGGAACTTGCTATCTCTGTCACTCACAATATTTTTAGGCAATCCATGTAGCCTAAATACCTCTTTGAAAAATAAATCAACAACCTGTGGAGCCTTAAATTCGCTAGGAATAGCAAAGAAGTGAGCATATTTAGTGAGTCTATCAACCACTACAAAAATACAATTCTTACCCTGAACATTGGGAAGACTTGTGATGAAATCCATTGATATACTTTCCCATTTTTGGTTCGGAATAGGTAAGGGCTGCAATAAACCTGCTAGAAAAGAATGCTCCACCTTGTTTTGTTGGCACACAATACACTCTCTGATGTATTGGAGGACCTCTACCTTGAGTCCCTTCCAAGAGAATTGTCTTTGATCTGCTTGTAGGTCTTAAAATACCTGGATGACCAGCCAATGGTGTATCATGGACAGCCCTTAAGATTTTGCTTTTTACCTTGGATTCAGGTACCAAATAGATTCTATTCTTGTAGAGGATAAGATCATCAACCAATAGTTTCTATTTTTGCCCTCAAGGATCTCATTAGTGTAACCATTCTTTACATACTCCACAATTATTAAAGCTTTCCAATCAACAAAGATTTCAGATATAGAACATAGAAAAGGTTTTCTAGATAAAGCATCTGCTACAACATTATTCTTTCCTTTAACATACTCTATGTCAAAATTATAAGCTTGGAGCTTACTCACCCACTTTTGTTTCTGTCATTCAAGTCCTTTTGGCCAAGAAAGAACTTCAAACTATTGTGATCAGTTTTGACCACAAACCTGCCACAAACCAAATATTGTCGGAATTTTGCCAATGCATGCATGATAGCCAACATTTCTTTATCATAAATAGAGAATCCACGCTCTACTTCACTAAGTTTTGCATCAAAGGCTATGGGATGCCCCTTTTGCATCAAAACAGCCCCTACTCCTTCCCTTGATGCATCACATTCTAACACAAAAGGAATAGAAAAATCAGGAACAACCAATACTGGGCAAGAACTCATTACCTTTTAAGTTTATCAAAGGTTGTTTGGGTTGTTTCAGACCAGCTGAAAGCTCCTTTCTTTGTCAAATCAGTCAATGGGACAGCAAGTTGTGAAAACCCTCTCACAAACCGCCTGTAATAACTGCAAAGACCAAAGAATCCCCTCAACTATGTCAAAGTGGTGGGTGGAGGCCAATCCAATATTGTTTGGATCTTCTCTTGATCAACTTGTACTCCTTGGGCACTAATGACATGTCCCAAGTATAAAATTTCAGTCATTCCAAACTCACACTTGGATTCTTTTGCAAAAAGAGCTTGTTCCAAAATTTCCAGCATTGTATCCAAGTGTTTTAGGTGCTCTTCCCAAGTTTTTCGTACACCAAAATGTCATCAAAGAATACTAGAACAAATTTCTCAAGAATACTAAAAACATGGTTCATGCATGATTGGAAAGTAGTTGGAGCATTGGTTAAACCAAAAGGCATTACCAAGAATTCAAAATGCCCAAAATGACAACGAAAAAGTTGTTTTGTGCACATCTTCATCCCTTACCTTGATTTGGTGATAACCGATCTCAAATCAATTTTGGAAAAATACACCGCTCCATGTAACTCATCTATCAATTCATCGATCCTGGGTATTGGGTACCTATTTTTGATAGTCTTCTTATTCAAAGCATGGTAATCAATGCACATCCTCATTGTCCCATCCTTCTTCACCAAAACAATAAAAGAAGCAAAAGGGCTAGAACTAGGCCGGATATGCCCCATCTTCAAAAGCTCTTTGATTGTCTTCTCAATCTCCTCTTTGTAAACTCTAGGATGGCGGTAAGGAGTAATCATAACAGGTTTAGAACCTGTTTCCAACTCTATGATGTGTTGGAATCCTCTATCCGGTGGCAATCCTAAAGGTAAATCACTGAATATTGTACTATGCCTGTCCAAAATAGATTGTATGTCCACATGATAAGATCTATCATCAGTACTAGAAGTGGAAATACTTACCAAACAATGGGCTGCCCATGTTATTTGCCCCTTACAAAAAGCTCTTTCCATCCGCTTCGATGTGATAACCATAGGTGCTCCATTGGCATACCATGAAGTACAACCTCTCCTCCCTCGTTTTGAATTTCAACTCCATAGTTTGGTAGTTTATGTGATTTCTCCAAGTGAATGCAACCATTGCACCCCCAAAACCACATTGGTTTCTCCTATGCCCACCATGTAGAAATCATCACAAACCTTGTGTTTTCCAAGAGTAATTTCCAACCCCTTCACCCTCTTAGTGCATGGAATAGTAAAGCCATTTGCTACAGTAACATTAAAACCTTGGAATTCCTCTGTTTTCAAACCTCTTTGAGCTACCAAACTCTCATCAATAAAGTTGTGGGTTGCCCCACTATCAATCAAAATAGTTACCTTATGCCCATGTAGTACTCCACGAACTTTGAAAGGATGATACCAGGAGCACTGAAAGTGTAGCAAGAGTACCATCTAGAGTCTTTTCTTCACCTTTATTTTCAGCCACTGGTTCTTCCTCTTCTTTGTCCACTTTTGTTTCTCTTCTTCCCCTTCATCATCTGATATTACCTCTATGTAATGTACTTGTCCCTTGGGAAGACATCTATGACCTGGTCCCCATGGATCTCTGCAAGTGAAACACAATTTCTTCCTTCTAAGTTCATTTCTTGTTTCTATCTCTTTGTTGGTTTTAGGCAGCTCCTTTTGTTGAAAACCACCCGGCTAAAATGGCTTTTTCTATTGCCCATAAGGTGTTGGTTTTGGTTGTGTTGTAGGTTGTCCTATAGGCTAATATCTCCCTTTAGGAGCTGAAGTTTCCAAATCCAAATCTTTTTTATGGCTCCTTGTAGAGAAGTAGGGTTGAAAGCTTTCACTAAACCCTAAGAGATTCAATTAAACCTTCCATAAACAAAACAACCAATCTCCTCTCTGTTACATCAAGTACCATGACAGAAAGCTTCTAAAATTCAGCTATATAGTCACTTATTGAATGTAATTGTTTTAGTTGAGCTAATTCCCGGAAATGAATTTTGGATCCACTCTGTCAAATCTCTCTATCAACCTATCATTGAAATCAGCATATGAGTGAATGAGATTGTGTCCCTGTGTGATTAGCCCATGGTACCACCACTCATGTGTTACACCTTCCAGATGAAGGGTTGCAAATTTGATGGCTTCCTCTTCCATCATTGGCCTGAGTGATAAGAAGGTATCCAACTTTTGTATCCGTGCACAAGCAGTACTCTTGCCAGAGCCATCAAAGGTAGAGAGTGACAACTTCCCTAGTGCCTGCTACAAGTCTCTCTGAGTAGCTTGTGGTCTCGGATCAGCTCTTGGTCCACCCTGCTGTTTTTCTTCAGATTGATGAAATTAGTGAGTGATACAACCTCTCTAATTTCAGTTGGAAGTACCCTTGTATCCAACTTTTGTATCCATGCATGAGTGGTACTCTTTTCGAGCCGTCAAAGGTAGATAGTGAAATCTTCCTAGTGCTTGTTGCAAGCCTTTACGAGTAGTTTGTGGTCTCGGATCAGCTCTTGGTCCACTCTCATTTTTCTTCAAATTGATGAAATTAGTGAGTGATATAGCCTCTCTAATCTCACCTAGAAGTACCCCTGTATTTTGTATTGTTGTTGCAATAGATGGTTGAGTTTCAACCTCTGGACCTACTTCCTCCTTGTGAAGGAATTCGGGTTGGAAGGGCCTAGCAATAGATCCAGTGTTCGTCTTCCGAGTGTGTTGGTTATTGTTTCCCCGAAGAACTTCCCTCAGCATTGGGAGTCCTTCGTATATTTGTTCCCTGCATAACTTGGATCATATGACTGTTGGTATCCAAATTTGTTCTCCCTTTCAAACCGAGCAACAACACAGATTGGACGTGGAGCTTAGAGGCAGATAGATCATAGTGTGTGTCGTTTTGTAGCCGGGGATGAGATCTAACTGGCCCTTTGTTACTCAGATTTGTGGAGAGATGGATAGCACCTTAAAAGGATGTGATCTTATCCTAACTATTTTAGGTTGTGCCTTTCAACCAAGGTAAGAGAACCTATTTTGTAACCTCTGTTATTGAAGAATGTTGGTAAATCCTTCTTTTGCACAAATTTTATAGAGAAGACCTTGGGAAAATATGATCAACACACCAAATCTGACTCTCACGAGTTGTCACTTCCAGATTATGGAGATATTTTCAATACAAGGCAAAGGTTACTAAAGACATTAAGAAATCCTGATTGTTTTGCATATTTTTGCAAGTAGATTTTGTTCCTTTGTTGATACACAGGGCAAACAGGGGTAGTTCAGGGTGGATCAATGGTTTTTAAATGATTTTGGTGGGAGATGAAGTAGGATAAAGTTGATTATACCGGATCTTTGGAGGGACTTCACAATAATGAACAACTTCACAACGGAAAGCTTCAGAACAATCAAGACGTTCCTTCAACCAGAAGGTGTGCTTCAATGGAGGCCCCCAGATCAGCACGTTTTCACATAAACTTTAAGGCTCCAACACGAAGGCTCAAATTGGAAGACTCAATTAAACACTAAAGTTTTTGATTAATCACGCCTAAGGTACACCGAAGACTTACAGACAATCTTTATCAACAAATG
Source organism: Taxus wallichiana var. yunnanensis (assembly GCA_018340775.1). Classification (NCBI taxonomy): domain Eukaryota; kingdom Viridiplantae; phylum Streptophyta; class Pinopsida; order Cupressales; family Taxaceae; genus Taxus; species Taxus wallichiana. Next base: position 32,670,810 of record CM031242.1, read on the forward strand.
ACAGTGAATTGATTTTAAATTTGTTTATCTCATCCAAGATGAAGGCTCTTCTTGAAATGAAATTGCAAATACCATTAAACTGTCACAGGGACGAGATCCTGTGTGATTTCACAAAAATTTCAGTATAAGATTGCAATAGGAACGAAAGAAACTATTTGCAGACATTCTGAAAATAAAGCTAGACACAAAATTGCTAGAGATTAGACACAAATTAATTCCAAAATTGCTTAAATTCATCAGCAGGGGAAAGATTCCAGAGCAATCTCAGTGCTCATCAATGGCTATACATCTGTAACCAACTTGACATGATAGAAAATCTAACACAGAATAAAATAACAGGTAATCTCGGCTTTGGCCTCTCGAGAAGACGGCTTTCTCAAATTTTTCTCAAGAATTCATACTCCGACCATTTGCAAGAGTAATCTCATTGCATTTATACATTTTTGCCCACTCAATTTTCCCCCAAAAGAGAAGAATATTCGAGGGACCTTTGCTTGTTTCAATTTGTTTCAGATAGCGACGCTTAACAAATTCAGATCCAAAATTTGCCAGGTGGACCAATTGTGAACTAATCATGTTTCTTGGGCCCTCGACTAATGACTAGGATGTCATGCCACAACTTTTCGGGAGTCCCTTTAATCATTCTGGATTCGTCATGCGAGAAATCCCCTTTTTAATCATTTTTGAGCCTCTGCATAGCTGGACTTGACATGTCATCCCCTTTTGCTCTTAAGGCAACGCCTTTTTCACCTTTTGTGCCTACACTTTCATCATTTCATCCTTTTTCCCTCCTTTTCCTCTGAAATTTTACTCTGCAACTTTTGGATCTGGCATTTTGCGTTTTTGCACGAGCCCGAGCAAAAATCCACTTCAAAAGTACTTCAAATTTACAAATTGAGCTCCCAAATTGATTTAATTGAACTTTGCAGACCAAAACGACACAAATTTACCAAAAATTTGATGAAGAATGATGCAAAAATGCATCTCCAAACATCCTGGAGCTTCAATGGCGGCAAAATCAAATGAAATGCATAGCTACCGTTGATCTTGCCTTTCAACTTTTAATCTGAGCCCTCCACATGGCAAAATGTGATTGGAAACGGGCCTAGGAGCACTTTTTGACATTCTATAACTTTTGGGAAAAAAGTAAAATTTTGACATTTTTCTCGCCCCTCCACCCTTAGAAAACGGGCTTGACACATGTCCCAATGTGGGTCCCAGAGGAACCGCGGCTCGATTCTGCTATTTTACCTCATTTTTGGAAAAGGAAAATTTTCCAAATTTTCCCCGCAGCTCCGCTTCTCCATCTCCCCGCCTGCCACGTGTCTCAATGGCACATTTTGAGATGGTCCCGAAAAGTAGAGACCCCAAACATGTGCAGTCCCTCCACGTGTCCCAGGCCCTTTAGGAAGTTGCTTGAAAAGTCTAAGTACAAAGCGGAGCCGGCGGAAGCCTCCACCTGTCCCCCGTCGCAATTGTTAAGGTGGGACCTTGAGGTGGATCTCAAATGAGTGCCAGCCCACCACGTGTCCATGGCCCGCCAAAACTGTATCGACTACATGAAAAATTTGTCTAAGTATGGGCAAAGCAGCGGAATCCTCCACGTGTCCCCTCGGCGCAACTCCAAGGCCAAACCAAAAGGTGAATTTTCAAACGAGCGTCGTTCCTCCACGTGGACAAGTTTTGGGTTGAAGCGAGCCATAGAGTTTTTAGAGTGCCCCGCCGAGCCGCATCCAACCAAAAAGGGCCACGTTTCCACTGATGTAGAGATGTAATTTTGACAGGAAAACTCACCCATCAAACCATAAAAATGCAAGAAAACCACCATTTGAGCCGGAGATGAATTTTTCTTCAAGGACAGAGAATTTGGAGATGTTATAAGTTTCAAACATGATCCTCAAGCTACATCCAATCTTGTTTCCTCAGGTATTTGGGACAAAAACGACAAGGACAACAATACGTGACTGCGGAAAACGGAAAGAAAGGAGCAGCCCGAGTTTTACGCCCAATTTACAGACTCCTTCAAATGGAGAGAAACAAAAAACAAATTTTGGACTTTTAAGTGATCCTTGACCAAGGAAGGGACTGATCATGGCAACCAAATGGTGGACAGAGTCTTCAAGCACCAACACGGGAAGGCAAAAAAAAGTGACAGAGGCCGCAAACTAAGGAAATTCAATGACAAACGGGGCGAGACTAATTTGAGCACCAACATGACCCATCATATCCGCTAACCTGTCCTGTCCCGAACAAGCCTCACAAAACGTACCTCTTCAGGTCCTGGTTTTCCATGACTCGAGGTTGTTTTGAAGCTTTCTTCTTCTCCCTTTTCCGATATCTCGACTTCACTGTCACTAACCCGCATGAAGTTCATAGCTGCAACTTTTTCTTCCTATGTTTTTTTTCTATTCCTCTATTTTTTTTTAATTCCCTCTGCAAGCTAGGAGGAAATTCGCTCGATACCATTGTAATATCCACGAAAAAAACTACTAGCAAATCTGGATATTTCCGTTAAATCCTAGGAACACCAGTATTGCAAAATTGAACTTTTACAACAGCAGCAATAATCTAAATTTTATAAATAAAAACAACTAACCATTATGGGTCAAACAGTCTTTTGTTTATTTATTTCCAACCAAATACAATAAAACAATACCGTTAATACGAATACAATTTCCTAGAGCTGAATTGACGGATCAATTGCACCTTGAAAGGCCTATGCAAATCCTGGATGGAATTGCCCGGTTGAGAAGTGGGGATTTTGTCCCCACTCCATATGCAAATGAGGGTTTTGTCCTCTGTTGGTGTTTGCGAAGCGAAGCTACTTGCAGAAACAGAAAATAATTCATAAATTTCCAAGTTGATTGTACAATGAACCCCAAATCTGCCTTTATAACTTCCAAACACTCTCCAAAGTTGGGCGCCCCCTTTTAGACTTACAGGCATGATCTTTGGGCAATTAAAACTAATAAATTCCTCCAATGTGTAGGCGCCCCATCCTAATAATAGGATTAAACTCTTTAGATAATATTTTATCCTCTTTCATGTTGGCGCCCCATTCTAAAAATAGGCTTAAACATATTAAATAATGTTTTTCCGCCTTATCCTAAAATTAGGATTTACAACAGCATGCAGCTCCTTCAACTTTGGCGCCCCCTTATTTATTTATTAATTCTAACTAGATGCCCAATAATAGAAGTCAACCTTCTACTATTATTTTATTCTAATAATGCTTTTGAATTAAAATATAATTTAAGTGTCCTTTTCCAATTAAAATATAACAATATCCTTGGACCACTTAAATTAATTTAATTTCCTCTTAGCCTACGGAAAATAATAAAAAAATAGGCATCAAGTATTCGAGAATTAATTAATTTAAAAGGGGACATTATGTGCTACCAACATGAAAAGATTGTATGACAAGGTATAAAGACTAGGAAGAGGAAGAGACAACTTTTGCAATCTTTGCCATGCTTGTTTCATATCTTGGAGCAAAACAACCACCGAAAGGAAATTACGTTATTGCGCTAAAGGAACCACAATGGTTCAAGCGCCACCTACAAACATTGGTTGTTTTGAAACCATCAACAAAAACATTGTTTTTCGAACACAAACCCACCAACCTGTCTCCTCATCCGTGGTGTCCGGATAACCTTGGACTCGACTCGATTCAGAGACCACTATACTATTTGATCTTCCTTAGAAGCTTCGGATAGTGTTTCAAGTAAAGTGTTTCATCTTCTCAAGAATAGTGGAGTAGTTAGCTTATGTCGTTAACACTTCATGATCCAATTCAAATCAGTTTTCTTCTTGTTGCCACGTCAATTAATGATACTTCCAAGGTAAGATCGGTCCCTCAAAGCTAAAAGGATTCTACAAAAATGGGCAACCAAAACTTTCTATGTCCAATTAAAATAATAATGAGTCATGACCAATAGCTCCATCAACAAGTTCGGATATTGACTCCTCGAGACCGCAAGAGATTATTGGTTACAAAGAGCCCATGATCAAAGACAACTCAATTACAGTAAACGAGCAGCCAACCCATCTCACCAAAATATATTCTTGAAGCCAATCTTTCCCCCTTAATTGGTTGTCTAAACTAAACCTTAGGAGACTGATGTAATGTCCCCATTTCTAAGCAGGTGGCCTAAGAGGCCTTTCATCTGTCTTAGCCTTGGTCATGCCCAAGGGGCTAGTGACGTTGATGGTTATTGGGTATGGTTTGCACCTTCATTTCACTTATATATTATGTTTTGACATTGGACACGTACTTTGAGGTGACTTAAGTGAAATAAGGTTGTGTGATGCTCCCCTAAGGTACTTTATGTTATATTTTGTCGATGACTTAAGTGATGGGTGAATATATGGTACTTTATTTTCTATTTCTTTGTTGGGGGTAACTTAAGTGTACTTTTGGCATAGTGGTGATAAAGTAACTTAAGTTATTTTATTATTATGTGGATTTTCCCCAAGGAGGTTGATTAGGGTTCTTTTGGGCCCTTTGTTGCAATGAAAAGTTATAAAAAAAAAGTGCTTGTGGGTTCATTCATACACTCACTCTTTTACGATATTGAAGCCATAGTTGGTTGCATGTTTTTTTGCTTGTGGAGTAAGATCCCATAGGAACCCTAGCTTCGGTGGTGAGAGATCCACTCCTAGCTAGCAGAGCACTCTTGATGGTGAGAGATCCTCCCTAGTTTGCTAATTTGGAGCTTCATTCAAATCAGATTTTCAGATCAGAGTTATCAGAGAATTTCAAGGGTTTGCTCAGTGCCGGAGAGAGATTATTTGGTCCATACTTCAGCCATCTACAGATCAGATTATTTCCAGTGTTTGAGGCAAGCTTGGCGAATTCCCAAGAGGAGTTTCATTCAATTTGGGCTTTATTTATTTTCATATCTACTTAGGGTTTTGCAGCAGTGTTTTCTAGGGTTTCTGGTTGGAATTTTTCAATTTTCCAGGTTGGATCTGATTCATTATAATTTAAATATATTGTTGTCCGAATTTCAGAATTTATAAAGATCATTTCAACTCCTTGTGAATTTTTGGAATTTTGGGCAGTTTCAGCAGTTAAAATAAATAAATAAAATTAGATCTGAGAGATAAAAATTATTTCTCTCTTGTTTACTATTCTACATATTTTTCTAAGTTATTTGAAGCTTTTGGGTAGTGTTAGAAATTATTATTCTAGAAAATACAATTTTTCTTTGTTTTTGCATATTGTTGTCCTAAACATCAGAACTTCAGTTCGCTATTATTTTTATATATTTTGTGAAGTTCAAGTGATATTCCAATAGGGATATTTCAGCTGAGTGTGCTAGGCAATTGTGCAGTTTTCCTTGCATACAAATATCAGCTCCAAAATCAGGTTTTGGCCCTCCCTAGACTCGCGCCTAACACAAGGCCTGGCTTTCTATTTTAAACAGCAAGCATGGGGTTCAAAAACAGGAAAGGAGGTACATGAAATCAATGCATGAACCATTTCCACTTTGGACAACAAATGCAACTACTATATGTCTAACGGTCGAATTTTCCAAACTCAAGAAAGAAACCACAGATTGTAAAGTAAAATCTCTAGACACAAGCAGGTATTCACATAGTACACATTTCAAACTGGAAAAGAAACTTGATGACCATCAGAAGCTGGTAGAGACTATCATGAACACCTCATCCTCCAGGAATTGGATTTCTTCACCATCCACACAGCTTGTTGTCCAATCTGGCCCATACTTCTATGTTTTCCAGTCTTTCTTATCACCAATGGAGGTTTGGTGTCTCAGACACATAAGAATACTTACGATGTATTTTGCAATCTTGCACCTCAGTAGAGATGCCTTTCATATTTTATATTTACCTATTGCAAATTCAAACCATTAATGAGTTTCGTTTGTGATATTTAATTTTGAGTAGAAACCTTAAATATTCCCATTTAAAATTTCATAATGAAGATGTCCTCGAAATGTAATATTTAAATTAAAAGTATCAAATTTGAACAGCGTTCCCTTTGAGTCCATCCAACCAAATAAGGACATTAAGGACACAATAAAACCACCTAGTTCTACATGCACAGTCTCCCGAGGGCAATCTCTTATTGTTCAAACACTGATAGTTATATTTAGCAAGATATCTCCAAAAGGTCTGATGTGCTTGTTTTTACGCAATGGGCTCAAAACAACATTTTAGTTATATTTTCTTTCTATAATTAGCAGAGATGAATGTTAGCATCACAAGCGTTTGTTCCCACTACCTATCAATATAATTTCAAAATCTATCAATTTCAAGGATAAAACTTGGCTCTACCTAATGCTACATGCAGAAGAACAATTACATTGACTAAATACACATTTTGGTAGACTTGCAAAAAACAAAACTCCAAATTATGAGTACATAGCAATGATATCCAACCACACAACTAATGGCCATCAAATACTAAGATGTAGTGACTAGAAATAGCAGCTTAATGAAACACAAACTGATGTCCGTTCTCCTTAATAATACTAGTCCTTAGATTACCACACAAGAAAATATAGCACCAATTACATTAGTTAATATTACATAAATAACACAACAATAATAATAATGCCCTATTAGTCCCATTACTAATTATATTAGTTTGTATGTTAAACATAAATAATCAATATGCATCATCAAATCACTTTGAATAATTGATAACTCTTTTATCAAGGAAGAGAAAGCATATGAAATTTTTTTCCTATGTCATTGCATAACTTGTGAACCTCGTAAATAACCAACTATAAGTTTATACTTCTTCACTAGTCTATGGTAAGAGTCAAGACATTTATGTTTCATTTTCAAGCATAAGAATTGCATCCTTATAAGAAGGCTTTTTAATAAATAATGGTATATAAAAGGTAACTAGAAAATATTTCAGTAAGTTACCTTCATTGGAGTTATATTGTATGTCGAAACTCCAGTTATGGGTTTTGGACTAAAATTCTCTGCGGTGTAAAGGCAAGAGCACTCTCTCCAGGTTTCACTCTCACCTGTAAAGTTAACAAGGCATTTGTGGAAACATGATAGACTGATTTTTTCCCAAATGAAACTTCATGTACTAAGACATGTTTAGTTCTCAATAAATTAGAAGTACAGGTATTCTTTCGCATATTTTCTTTGATTGAACTTGAATAGAGAAAAGTTTACCTCTCTCTGCGAAGGAATAAACTTCCATGGCATACCATCAGCAACATCAGCATTGAATTGAATCACCAGTTCCCTACTTCATGGAAGAATGAATAAGAATCTGTTAAGAATAGATTGTTCTCCTACCATGGTAAGTTGCTCAAAATGGTTCACACTCAGACATTCAATACACGTGACAACAAAGTTAAAGAGGAGCATCATCCAAAATAATCAAATTTCATCAATTTAGAACCTTGCATATACTTTGACAAGCCAACAATATAGAATGTGGATGGAATAAGGAACAATTTAGCAGGTCACCTAGCTTCTACAAGCAAGAGTAGAATTACAAATCGACCTAAAGGCCATACATTTTGAAAAAATATATTGGTATGAACAACTTTCTTGTGAGCCTTTTGTTGACATTCACTATTATAATCACCAAAATGTCCTCAGGAAAATTTAGATATCATTAGTCAAAGAAGTTAATACCAATATCCATTTTGCATTAGAAGCAAAAGTTAAAACCAAACAGGAGAAAAGATTGACAATTGAATGCACCACACATGCTATGGGAATCTTCAACATTCACCTATGTTGCAAATGGCCAAAGAAACTTTATCCATTCTAGAATGCATTAGATTCACCTCATCATAGACAAGTCAATGATGGGGATTTAAGGTAGTAAAACAAGCCAGAATCTCTTAAGTGGGTCAAGTTCAAAAGAAATCAGCGGTCCATTTAATAAATCAACTAAGACTTATTTCTAAACCTACCTGCTTTCTTATGTTTACTTAGCTTATAGTAATGCAGTATTATAAACCAAGAAAAGTACTTACCATTAAATAAAATTCAGACCAAACATTCGTAAAGATTATGAGAAGGAAATTTTTGTTTTTGGGAAAAAAAGACCATTGTATCAAATAATAATAAATGAATAAGATATATGCATTTGTTACAATATCAAAAATTAATGTACCACAGTGTTGGGGTTGTCTAGAAGTTGTTAGTCTTTTTTTTTTTGGTTGATCACGTGTATTAAAGCCATTAACAGGCAAAGGTTATTCAAAAGCTGTTAGGAGTCAATTTGCAACCAGTTCTGCTTCCAAACTTCTCACAGCAACAGAGATCGACCTTCCAGGTAATGAAAATCCCAAATCCTTTTAATCTCTTGTGCTGGTCCATCAAAAGCTAGAGTTTTGGGCCATGCTGCTCTAGTTGATCTGCATCATAAGGACCTTTATTACACTTGAAAGGAAACCTGGTCCAAGGGACACAAATGCAAGGCTTCCAGAAAAATTCATATGATTGAGATTATGAAAGGGAAGAACCAGAAGTAGTTAATAAGGATCAAAAAGAATCAGCAATTGAGAAGCATATAATGAATGAAGAAGACAAAGACCAGTAGGGAGTACCTAATGTTTCTCTAAATGTCATGCTTGGTATAGCTCGATGTCAGACCTTGAGGTGAAATTCAAGGTCAAGGGCAGAACAGAATGGCTTAATTGGTGGTAGTAGCACTCATAATTTTATTAATGTCAAGTTAATGATTTCTATAGGACTACAAGTGGAGCCACTGATGAATTTTCAAGTTTCAACGGCTAATAGCACGAGGATGGAGTGCAAAGGGATGTTTAAAGGGCTTAAATTACAGCTGGACAGCTTTAAAATGAGTTCTGATTTTTATGGGGTTTCTATGGCAGGGGGTGATGTAATCATGGGGCTGCAATGGCTTAAGACCTTGCATGAGATTCATATGAGCTACTATGAGTTGTACTTAAAATTTGAGAAAGAGCAACAAATAATTATCATTACAGGTCCACCCCCAAATTGCAAGCAATTTGATCTCAGCACATAAGATAGCTAAAACAAATTGGTAAAGGAGACATATGTTTTGAGCTTGAATGTAATTCCATTGAAGGACTGCAAGTGAAGGTCACTGCCAGGACTCAAAAGAAGTGCAGCAAATAACTGATGAGCTTGCAGATGTGTTTATAGAATTGCCTAAAGGACTACCACTAGATAGAAGATAAGAACACGTGAGTGAATAAGAACCAGCATGTCGTTGTTCCACCATACCAATGCGCTAAACTACTTGAGGATGAAATAGAGAAGATGGTCGAAGAACTATTAAGATTTGGGGCATATAGTGCCAAGTAAGACTCCTTTAGCATCTCCAGTGGTTTTGAAAAGGAATAAGGATGGCTCCTTCCGTATGTCTATTGACTATCGAGAGTTGAACAAACTATTAAGAACAGACATCCTATTCAACACATAGATAAGCTACTAGCTGAATTACAAGGGGCATGCATGTTTTCCATAGTTACCTAAGGCTCCGGGACAGCGGGACGAGGTTTCGGGATGGCAAAAAAAAATCCAAATTTTGGGGACAGCAAGGGGACGACAAGGGGGAGGCTGATAAAATAATATATGAAATTTATATATATTACAATTATAACATGAATAAACTAAGAGTTAAGTTGAAAACCTGAAGGTTGAAAACTTAAAAACCATTAATCCAAATATTCGTCAAACAAGCCAAAATGCTATATTTAATATTTATATTTCATATAAAGTCATTGACATTTTGTTACTAATTGTTCTCAAGTGTTTTCAGGTTGATGGGACCCTTTGTGCTCTTTTATGACTACCTAAATGATGGCCCATTTTTTCAGAGCTGGTTGCTCTCCACTTATGCTTTCTTGAAATAGCTGTATTAACATGAGCACTCCAACTTGCTGCTAGACAACAAGCTCAAACAGCATCAACAATATTTTCTTGTTAAACGGGTTTTCTTGTTTGAGTGGCTTTACTGAAATTATGGATTTCATTACGTTTCCCTTCATCTTTTTGCATTTGGAAAGTTCAATTTGTATGTTTGAGCATCCATGTTAATCATAGGGTTTTATTACCACAACAAGCAGGTTCCCTATGGAGAGCTTAGGGCTGCTAAATGTAAGGCCCTAAATGTAAGGACAGTCTAAGCCATAAGACAGACAAATCTATGATCAAAAGATGTAAGATCTTACAATCCAAACCTTCAACTAACATATACTAGGCCTTATAGAGGTGACTGGCAGCAGCGGTCATTACCAGCCATCAAACATTTGTCATTAAGGTGAATATGTGTATGGAGATATATACAGATTGTGATAAATATTCATGATTATTGTAGATTATGACCTATATTTGTTTAGATTTTATAGCTGATAATTTAACAAGAAGTGTTTTTTAAAGAAAAACAAAAAAAACAATGGCATTGGGGACACTGGGACGTCCCTCAACGGTCCCCGGATGTACAGACGTCCTCGACATCCCCTATGATTCTCTCCTATCAGGAAATGTGGGGGGATATTTTCCCCCATCCCGGGACATCCTGGACATCCTTACCTGGGGGGAGGACGCATCCCCACATAACACTGGTGTTTTCCAAATTGGATTTATAGTCTATTCTACCAAATAAGGCTTAATGAAGGTGATCATTCAAGAGTCTTTAACACTCATTATGGCCGCTATGAGTTTTGAGTTGTAACTTTTGGGCAATGCTCCAACAACCTTTCAAGCTACAATAAATTGAATATTTCAACCTTATTTGAGGAAATTTGTTCTTGTTTACTTAGATGACATTCTGATTTACAGTAAGTCTATGGAAGAGCATTTACACCATTTAAGGACTGTTTTCCAAATATTGCAACCTAACTCTATTTGCAAAGGTATCAAAAGAGAGAATTTCAAAAAAATGAGATGGCCCACCTAGGCCACACCATTAGTAAAGAGTAAATAAAAAGCTACGTTGCACAGAAACAGAAACAGAAACGAATACGAAACGCGGAAACGGCAATTTTCAAAAAACCTTGGATACGAAACGTTATCGGAAACGTCCGTACAATATATTATTAAATATATATATGCATAATATTCATTTTATAATTGTAGACCATAAGAGATAATTGATAAAGCAATCAAAATATTTTGTAGTCATTGAAATTTGAACTTCTAAAGAGTCGTGACTCATCATTATATAGCTTTTAGGAAGTGTCTTTAGCAAGTCTAGGTAGGTAGATTAGGGTTAGGGTTATTAAATGCAACTTTTTTTATTTTTTAAATGTTTTGATGTTTTAAACTTTAAAAAAGCGGTGGAAACGTGCCAGACGTTTCCATCACATTCGTTCCGTTTCCCGTTTCGGAAACGTTTCTGCCACGAAACGTGAGCCCCTAGGGAGTTTCCGTGCTTCTGAGTTAAAAAGTTGATTTGGCAAAGATTCAAGCCATCCTTGACTGGCCCATCCCCAAGAATGTGTCTCAATTGAGGGGGATTAATGGTTTATGCAACTATTATAGAATATTTATTAAAGGCTTTGGAGGCTTGATGCCCCACTCACTGATTTGTTTGAGGGACTGATTTAAATGGACACAAAAATGTAGGTTGCATTCAAACTCATGAAGAAGGCAATGACTTCCACTCACATACTTGTTCTTCTCAAGTTCTCGTATCCATTTAGTAGAATGTAATGCATCAGGTACAGGTATAACCGTATAGGTGTGTTGTTATTATGAAAAATCAGCAACCTATTTCTTTTGAGGAAGAAATAAAGAAAGAAAATATATTGATGTCCATGAATGCCCAAAAGTAGGTTACTGAGACTCGAGAATACATCTGATTACAATAGAAAGTGCTAGGGTCAAAGAACCCTAGGATCAATGACTAACTAAATAAAAAAACCAAAAAATACTTATTGAATAATAAAGAAAAGTTATTATGTATCTATGACAAATGATAGCTAGCCCTCATGCATGTGGTAGAAAAATTCAAGCCATATCTATTAAGAGCAGTTCATCATCAAAACATATCACCAAAGCTTAAAGTAATTCCTTTCTGATCAGACCTTATCTGAACAGCAGCAAGGTGGGTTAGTAAGCTGCAAGGATTTAATTTTGAAATATATTATAAGAAGGGCACAAACAATGTGGATGTGGCTGACAGATTGCTCAATAGTTGTGGACATGATCCTCTTACGGTTATTGTTAAGAAAGAGGTTCTAATAAAGAAAGAGAAAAAGGCTATTAGCAACCTACAAATACATTCAACCTACACTCTTATTCTAGTAAAATACTTCCAAGAAAGAGGCAAAAAAAAACATGAATATTGTGTTTAGCTTGGGAGTCATTCTCCTCCGCTGAGAAACATTTTTCCAGATTTACTCCACTTCTAGCAGATGAATCTATGCCCAAGGTTGATTTCCAAGTTAAATGACCAAGTCCAGAGAAGCAAGTAGACTTGATGACAGAAGATTGTTTGCTAACAAGAGCAGATCCATTAGAAGTGATTGCCTTGTGTGCTAAAATGGAACAAGTTGAAGCTTTCCAAGGTCCTCCGCAAAACAGAACTGGTTAAAGTACCTCAGAATTTTCTATTTGACCTTGGAGGCAATGCTTACCACAAGAAGAAGAATCTCAAGAAGAGAGTTTTCAGCATTTAGCTTGACAATTCTTTGAAAGCAAAGCAATTCAAGGAAGGGGGCTATTATGATATCAAAATTTAATGTACCTTAGTGTTTGGGGTTATTTGGAAGTTGTTAGTCTTTTACTTTTGTTGGTTGGTTACGCATATTAAACCTGGTAAAGATATCTAAAAATGCCGAGAGAGATCAATTTCAAGGCACCAATCTTGCATTTGTCACATACCACATTGATCAATTATCCATTATCTTTTCCACAAATTTCCCACTGACTCGTGACAGATGGCCTCAATCCACCACTGTGTTGGGCTCGAAAAAACCTATCTGAGAAAAAAAGGGGCTCCAAACTCCACTGTATGGCTGATATATTATGATTTTTCGATCGTCTTCTCCAAGCAAGAAGGAAGAGATTTCAAATGACTGTCAAATGGACATCAAATTTAAGGTCCATTAATTTCTCACATCTCACGGACATTACACTCTGCCACCACCACCGGCTACCATTGTAGGACGCCTCTCAGCCTAACTTAAATGTAGTTAGTGTTTCTTAGAAAAATAAAAGTAACTATAAGTTATCCCACGTGCAGAAAGTGAAAAGTTCACTAAGGAGAGGTCATTATTAAAAAATGACCCCTATAATGTAGTACTGGATGTGTTTTTCAAAAGAAAAAAATTGTACGCAGGTTTAAGGCTGTGCTTTGGCCAAGGCAATGTCCACTTTGTCTTAAGTACAGCCTGAGTGAGCATCTCAGGAATGCTTTTCCCTTGCAGGCACTAGTTAAGTTTATTCTCTATTTCCAGGTTTTTTCGGCTTTATCAGATCTATTTTCCAACAGTTCAATATTTTGTTATCTCTTAGTTTTCATATAAAAATGAAAAAGTTCAGTTATAGGTTTTTCAGCATTTCTATTTATTAATTTCGCACTTCCAGATCTTCAGAGTTTTTCAGATTTTTAGGATTCCGCAGTAGTTATTTCAGATATCAAAATTCTTTTAGAACTCCAGAATTTTTCTATTTTTACAGTCAAGCTTAGATTTGAAGTTTCAAACCTGAAATTTTCCAGAATTGTCACAATTACTATTTAGTCTATTTTCAGACTCTGGGTTTCTACCTGGCGTTTGCAGCAATGCACCCAGCTACAAATGGCTTTACAGTGTCATTCTTTGCTGATGATGAGCGCAGCAATTCTAAATATATTTACAAGCTTTATATTAATTTGACTGAAAATAAGCAATTTCAAACATAAGAGTATACTGCTAACATATAAGTGTCATGTAACTCTCTAATGGTATAAATGGCACTTATCTGTGCAATAGTTGTATAATTCAAACTTGTGATTGCATCAAAAGTCCCTTTCTTGAACGACTACAGGACAACTGGTTGACATGATGTTCAATTAATCGGGTGGAAGAGAAGATGCATGAAAAAAGGGACTATTTCCTCATGCCAATGAATGTAAAGATACATTTAGCATCAGAATCGGATGCATCGATTCTATTGTGGAGAGAGATGAGCAGTTTACAGATATGGATGTTCTTGAAAGAGTAAGCCCTCACAATTTAGAGACGAGACCACTGTACATCTACACAACATAGGACAGGAACATGTAGTATCTCCGAAGATTTCCTCGAGACCCCTTTAGAGACTTAAACAGGCCACTTGAGTCCCCTTATTGTCAACAATCTCAAACACTGCAATTGAAATCATTAGTATGAGATTCAAACCGCCATAAATAAATAAACTCGGCCACATTAAGTAGGAGTAAGATCTTCAGGAAATTGCTAGTGCAAAGAGTCAAAATGAAATCAATAAATGGTCGAGAGAAATCCAGAAAACCAGTTGTGAAAATTATGTACAATGTCTGCTGATTAACAATCGAATTAATGGTCATCCACCACTGTAAACCAATGTAATTTTCATTCTTACTGTAAAGTACCTACAAATCATTGCTACTGTATGGTCGTGGCGACCAATTAGTGTTTTTGCTCATGGAATTCCACATGCTTGTCGGGTAATCCACAGTCTGTGATCACTGAAGTCCTTGTCCCTGTTAGATTGGAATCCAATTAATTCTAGATTAAGCCAAAGGATGTTAGACTTGGAAAGATTAAGAATAAAAATAAATGAAAACGGGGTTAGAAAGCTCAGAGCAAAACAAGCGAAAAATCAAGCTTGCAGTACTGTCCTATTACTCACAAATGAGAATCTACTGAAATATGCCAAGCACTCCTGCCAAAGTAGTTACAAGGCCTTTGGCAACAAAAATAACATGGTGCATTTAGGTTCCTCTCTTCAAGAGAAATGAAGAAGGGTATGATCATCAAACAAAGCAAGTACAACCACAGAAAAAGATGCCCACCTCATATCTGAACCTTCACACCATGGGAAATTCCCAAATGTTCCAAAAAATGGGTGTGTTGCGGTGTAGCCAAACAAGGCATTAAAGAGTATACAAGGTATAAGTTAGAACTAACTAGAAAAATGTGTATTGTGGATGATCAGCCAAGAAATAATATCATGATGGAAAAAGAGGACTCACTTTGAATGTCGAAAACTTAAAACCATGGGTTTGTTACGGTTTATCCAATCAAGGCAATAGGGAGAATGCATGGTAGAACTAACTAAAGAACTTGTTATTGAAGATGACTCAGCCAAGAAATGTCATGATGGAAAAAGAGGATTCACTTTGAAAATCAAAGGACTTAAAATGAAGTTGTAGTCATCCAAGAAATGTCATGATGGAAAAAAGAGGATTCAATTTGAAAATCAAAGGACTTGGAATGAAGTTGGTAGACTCATTGTTGTGTTCATTACAAGATGAGCAGCATGGATCTGTCCATGTGGTAGATCCCCAGCACACAAGATTTTGGAGATAAAAAGGGCCCAATATTTCTCAGAAAAGATGACTGGTTTCTGGAATCATTCAAGACAGAAGCACAGTTCAGATCTAATCTGTCATATCATTTTCTTATGCTGTACTCAGAAATGCATTATTCCAATATGCGACCTTCCTCCAATATCTCCTAGAATCCGTTATGGAATCCTAGTGATAGAATATAAAAGTCAGGCAACAGAAAATGCAAAACAAGACTTGAGAAACTAAGCAGAAGAGTGAGAATGGTAAAAGAAGAAATAACTGAAAAATGATACTCTAAAAGTAAACTTAGGTGGTAAAGATTCATGATGATAATCACAACTACGAAGCTAAGATCAACACTAGTACAGATATCTTAAAAACATCTATCTGAGAAACGCCAATAGATATCAACGTCAAGGCTCTTATCTTAGATTTTACGCATACAACATTGATTAATAACTCCATTATCTTCTCCAGAAAAATTTCTACTGATTGGCGACAAATGGCATCAATCTAGCTGCACCAATGTGTCGGGCTCAGGAAAAAAATTTCAAGGAGGATAAAAGGGCTCCAAACTCCGTATGGTGAAGATAATTTACAATTTTTCAATTGACTTCTCAAAGCAAAAATTAAAAACTTTTAAGTGACAATCAAATGGACGTCAAATTTGAAAGTTGAATTTACCTTGTGACAGTCAAATGGACGTCAAATTCAATGTTATTATTAATTGTTTATGCATGAACATTACAGTCCCCCAGCACCAACCCTGGCTGCCATTGTAGAACACCAATCTGTGTAATAATGAAACGTGGAGATAGAGGAAGACTCGAGAGGGACATAAGTGCTCCTTGTCCCCACCTAACAAGAAATTGCACCATCTCCTCAAGAAGAAGACGAACTACGTCTTCAATAGGAGGATGAAGCATTACCCCCACCATTGGACCAAAGTTTACATTAGAAGATCTTGATGAGGCTGTGCCTTCTTGGGAATTTGTTTTGGATGTCTAAGAGTTCTAGCAAACTATCCAAGCACATAATCTTTCATTAACTACCCCCCAGTGCATTTTTCTCTTCTTGCAGGCATGCCTACATAGAAACGTCCTCTATCTACATTTCCCCATGCAACATCCAATCCCAATTAAATACTCCAATCTCCACTAGTCCCCATATATCCAGCCGTCTCTGGTTTTAGGATTTCTAACATTGGCAAAGATGGTGCTTTAGGATTATGTGGACCACAAGGTCATTCTCATTCTTCTTTTCATCTCTCACAGTGAGTGTTTTGAAACTGCTTCCATCTCTTTTTTCTTTCACAGAGAATCAAAGGGTTCTTAAAAAGCCTGTCTTTGAGAAACCATTCAAAGCAAGAAATTGCATGTCTTTTGAGTGGTATTATAAGGACTAATGCAGAGAAACATGAGCCTTGGCATGATTGGGTAATACTGCTGGGTGAAAATTTTAAAATGGAAAAGGTGACAGAAGATGTCAGAAATGATAAACTTTGAACTTCTAATACGAAGGAAAAATAACATTATGATTTACTAAAAGTCGCAAAAAGTGGCAAACAAGTGGGTTATTCCTATGACTCCATACAAAAATGTCATAATGAAGTCAGTGACAAAACATTTGGGCACATGCAACAGGAAATAGTTTCATGGTGACAAAAATGTTGTTCAAAGCAATGGAAACATTGAGTGTTGAACAAGAATATGAGTTGGAGAAAAGAACAAACCACTTCAGCATCGCCAAAAGAAAAGTTAGAAAGAATCAAAGATCTTGATCAAACATTTTAGAGCTTTCTCATGATTCTTGTGATGTGCTTCAACAAGCTCGTGATACCACTGGCAATTATCAAAGAATGTAGAAGGTATAGACTGAAAGGCTACTTAATTATTTCACTGGACAGGATTGATTTGCATGAAACTCCTTTTTTGAGTACTTGTTAACATGGATACTGGGATTTTCGGAGGCTGCTGCAGGTGCAGACAGTATGGATTCTTGATTTGATGGCTAATACTTGGTGCTACGTACTGCTCACCCTGGCAGCAGGGCAGTTTATAATATTTTATAAGTATGTTGGTTAGTCAGTCTGGGTTTAAATTGATGCCAGAACTGGTGTTAGAATTTTTGGTAATATCTGTCCTAAAATTAGGTGGCATTCACCATTTTGAGCTTCAGAATAAATTCAGTCTAATGGAAGATTATTTCCAATCTTGCTTCAGTTAGCAAAATCATGTTATTTAGTGCAATCCTTAAAAGAAATGGCAGCATTAGGCTCAAAACTAAAGTTACAAAGTTATCAATGCAAAAATCAGGTTCAATTTTCTAAAAGCGAGATAAACATATATGAAATATGAAGAAATTATTTTTATTTATAGGAGCCTCTATCATCAAAAGCTTTCTAATAGCGAAATAACTGAAATCCAAACAATTCTCTCCACATACCGCGATGTTTTGGTGCCTCCTTGTGCATGTCGAGCAATTTTTTCCTCAACAGTCTGCAGAGACTCAGACCTTGTCACAACAGATGAAAATGCTTCAGGAAGACAAGAAAGCTAGTCAACCGTAAACTCTTCCCAAATTAGTTCGCCATAAATTTAACCAGTCCAACATGCGTTGTACAACATTCATGCAGTGCACAAAATACATGTATGAAGCCTGCATATTAGTATATTTGATGTATCTTACCTCGCGCCTCTGAACAGTGCCACCATATCCTGTTGCTTGGCAGAACTTCCTATACAGAGGAACTGCAGCATAAGTGGAACCCACCATTGCGACTACCAGTGCAAGAAGATACAGAAGCATAGCCTGTGATTTCTTCCCCCAGCTTGACCTGCTGATAACTTCTGAGACCCTTTCATAGGATCTGATTTGAATTGAGATACAGACTTCTCAAAACTTTGAGTACTAAATGCAGCTACTTTAAATGAATTCCAAGGTTGTCTTGTGCTGAATGAAGTTTTATAATTGGAACTTTCATACAAACACTCTTTGAATTTCAAAACTGATCCAAGCATTAAGGCATATTGACGAGTTGGCTCTGGAACACAAGTGTGAGTGATCACAGCCAACTCTCCTGCATGACGATGTGTGTATGGTTTCAATGTCTGTAACTTCGTCATACAATTATCATTCCTGCAAAAAGGTTCTAAATATGAGTCCTCACCTATTTCATGTGCAATGCTGTAATGAATGGTCAGTTCAAGCTTAAATGCTTCAAGAGTAACAGCTTTCTGCTCAACCAAATAATTCCAATATTTAAATCCACCGTAATACCATCAAACATATTCAACACTTTGCTCCTGAAAATACAAAACGTCAAAAGCGGGGGTATCATTCCTGCAAAAAGGTTCTAAATACAAGTCCTCATCTATTTCATGTGCAATTCTGTAATGAATGCTCAGTTCAAGCTTAAATGCTTTAAAAGTAACAGCTTTCTGCTCATCCAAATAATTCCAATGTTTAAATCCGCCATAATACCATCAAACTTATTCAACACTTTGTTCGTGAAAATACAAAACGTCAAAAGCGGGGGATGGGAAACAGTAGGAGAAGTTTAAGCAATGGATTTTTCAGCAAAGAAAACAATTCACACGAAAAATTTAAAAACCTGCCTATTGTTTTTCCATAGTGGGACAGAAGAGAGAGGATACATAAACATGGCTACAAAAACAAAATATAATTTTAAAAAGTTATGAACCTGAATCAACAACGTTCCAAGTTTAGGATTTGAGGATTCAGCAGTATCACTTTTCAAATATAACATATGTAGACGTAATTATGTATAGAAACCCTCACAGAGGGCTAGAGAAATTAAAACTTACCAAGAAGTATATTACCAACTCTGGCCCTGCCAGAAGGGTTCTCAAGCTCGATTTCAGTGGAGCCTCAAAGGACAACCCAGGCCAAGGAGGAAGCAGAAGGATTACAATTGATGTGGAAAGAAAGCCAGAGGTATGTTATATGGTCAACTTGGGCCACAATACCAGCAGCATTACCAAAGTGGAAACACTTATTTAAGGTTGAAGATTGCGATTGATTTCAGGATATCAAACCTAATAGTGAAAGGGAACACGGCTATTACATTAACAGTACATTTAGGAGACAAACCAAATCGCAAAAACAATGATCTTATTGAAAAAGATACTTCCATCATAGAGCATTTCCCCAGACTCGTCTCCCACTGTAGATTGCAATAATATGATGGCAGACTCTGTGACACATATAGTGGTGGACATGGTCACTAAATATGAGACCAATAACCTGCAAAGTATGCACACACACTCAGGCGTAAGGGATTCAGAAAAGCAAACCAAAGGGAAGAAACATCAATTTGGGCATTGATATATGTCTTTTGCTGTCTCTCATCTATGAAGATCATACTCTATTTGTTTCATGTTTTTTAAATAACGAGATATTACTGGGCAGAAATAGATGGATTGAATTGCCTCGATGCTGTAACTTACCACCTCTCCAGCATTAAATCTTGTGATGATTTCTTTCATGTGACGAATGAGGAATGTATCCTTGACACCTGACACCACAGTTTTGTCTTCAAAGATTTTGCATGAATTCGTTCTCTCAATATTGGGAATGGCAGTCCATTCAAGAGCCATGACTATTGCTTCAAGACACAATGTCTTCTCATTCACCTCAAGGAAGACAGAGGACGAAACACCCTGTGGCCAATACATCCGCAAGGTACCATGGAGTTTGAAGCTAGCGACTTAATCCATCTAGAAGTTTGACGCTGAACAGTTTTGTTATGGTCTACTCTGAATTCTTCGATAAATATTGGTGCAGATTGCTCAATGAAATTTTATCATAAGCTTATTAAAAAAAACTACACATAATTAACACTGTAAAAAAATTTATTCAATTTGATTCATATGGGATGATAATACATGAGAATGATTTACATATAAATAGCTCAATCAGCTCCTTAAATCAGGAGTCGTGGCTCACCCAATCCCTACCATATCTCAAGCATTATTCTCTCCTAGAGAATCTCTCACTCCCCTATCTATGAGTTGTGCATTAAAACTATTTGCACACTCATGTATTATTTAACTATTAAATAATACTAGTATTCAAACCATATGTTCACACTATGAACACAAATTTTCTAACATTCACCCCCTTAGTGTGAACATGGGTGAGTTACTGTCTAGTACCTACTCATGTTCTACAATACGATGGTTTTCAAAGAGTACCATTAACTCCAATAGGTTTTCTAGTGGAACCATTAACCACTCTGTATGTGATTTTCGAAGAGATTCACAAACTCCCAAATTGGTTTTCTAGTGGACCACCAACCACTTTCATAGCAGCGTACACGTTTCCCCATCCATATTTTACAAAAGAGAACAAAATATAGGAAAATATGTTCCTAACTATGAACAGGAATTATCCATCTATTCTTATTTACTACCACACATGTTGAAAGCAAACACAACTGAAAATGAAGTCACCATAGCAAAATGTGGCCCCATCGTTGGTGACTGACGAGAGGCATTGATCACCCTCCTTCCTCCGTTGCCTCCTACCTCCATCGAGTGATGCTACTTAGTATAAGTAGTCATCTTCATCTTCCTTTTGTTCAGGTTCTTCTTCTTCTTCAGTGCTTTCTTCATCAACTACATAGGCCTCGTCCATCTTGAGCTTACCTGATAAAATATCTTTGGCACGAACAAAGTATAGAAAGAAGACTTGTGTCCCTTTTTCTTGCAATAAAAGCATTCTAATTCTTTTTTGTTTCTTGAAGAACTAGGATACTTTTTCTTTGTATAGAGGGTAGTTTCTTCCTCAATATCTTCTTTTGTTCTTTTCTCTTCAGCTAGTAATGCAGAAATCATACCTTCAAGTGAATGAGAAGGCATTTGACCAAGAGTAAAAACTAC
Organism: Taxus wallichiana var. yunnanensis; assembly: GCA_018340775.1. Lineage (NCBI taxonomy): Eukaryota > Viridiplantae > Streptophyta > Pinopsida > Cupressales > Taxaceae > Taxus > Taxus wallichiana. The sequence continues at coordinate 32,692,173 of CM031242.1, forward strand.
ATTACTGTATTTTGGAGGTAAGCTATTTAACAAAATAACTTTTACATCTTCATCATCTACCTGAGCACTTACTTTTGTCAGTTGTCTTAGAAGAGATCTAAGATCATTAATATGACTTGACATAGTTGCACCCTCATTCATTTTCAACTTGAATAACTGCAACTTAAGTGTAAATTTAGCATTCACAGCTTTTGCACCAAATGTCTGACTAAGCAAATCCCATGTCTTTAGACTTTTTTCTAAGTCTACATAATGCAACTCAGTGTCAGATAAAGCAAGCCCAATAATGGATTTTGCTTTATCATCCCTGGTTTGCCACTCCAGTAATTTTGTTGCATCCGTTGGTTCAGCTTCTTTTCCATTTACAATTCCCCAGAGATTTTTGTTCATTAGTTGCATTTGTATTTTCACCTTCCATGTGTGAAAATTTAAACCGTTGAATTTATCTAATGGGATTTCCATTATGGGTGTCGAACTTAGTCAAAAATGCACCCTTACAATAATCTGTATTTAAAAGCTGAAAGTAAAATTTTCTGAAATATTTGCAAAAAATGGAAAAAATTAAAATTTTGGTCCGGCAACAGAAAGCATAGGATCAATGCGTACAGCTCAAAAAAACACACATTACCAACTGAAAGTTATGGCACTTACAAGTTCTAACTCCAACATCTTTCCGAACCCTTTCCAAAAATGGAAAAAAAAATCCATTCTTGTGTTTTTTTATATGTCCAAAAATGGCAAAAACAGACGGATAAGGGTTACCTCTGTTGTAACTCGTGTGCATGCACAGGTTAATGCAGATCTGAATATTGGAGGAAGTCGTGTATTAGAGCCGAAACCAGAAGTCCAAATCGCAGTTTTAGAAGGCAGCAGACGACTGTGGATTCACCGAGAGAGGCGACGCCGTTTGAAGTAGACAGGGATCCAATACACGTCAAAACACTCAATGATCTATGCAACAGTATAACAGAATGCTCAAGGCATCATACATGGATAATAGCAGGATCTTAAATATGATAACTCGCTGCTTCCATTCAGATCTGCCATGCTTTGATACCAATGATAAATATTGGTGCAGATTGCTCAATGAAATTTTATCATAAGCTTATTGAAACAAACTACACACAATTAACACCGTAAAAATTTTATTCAATTTGATTCATACGGGATGATAATACATGAGAATGATTTACATATAAATAGCTCAATGAGCTCCTTAAATCAAGGAGTCATGGTTCACCCAATCCCTACCATCTCTCGAGCATTATTCTCTCCTAGAGAATCTCTCACACCCCTATCTATGAGTTGTGCATTACAACTATTTGCACACTCATGTATTATTTAAATATTAAATAATACTAGTATTCAAACCATATGTTCACACTATGAACACAAATTTCCTAACATTCTTTCATGTTGCTTAGTACTTACACTCTTTGTCCTCTATTTCTTTCTCTAGGAACCTGTCTTAAGAGGCTGCCTGCCTAATATTCTAATGCCCATTATTCATGTGGTAAAATAGCTGTTCTTTGCAACTTGTAACTCTATATGTTCAGTTTTGTTCAGACTGGTGGTCATCTATCAAGTACAGCCACAGGGCATGATCATTGGTTTGTGGAGCTGGCTGTGCTGGTTTGAAGCCCGGTCTCCCTAATATTTTGGAAATATTATCATGCCTACCAAACAAATATACAAACCTACAATTTTTAGTGCGGTCTTGTTATTATTGTAATCTAGCTTTCCTGTTGCTTAGAGTTGCAAGAAACAGTAGATTTAAACAGCACAATATTCAAAGATATAACATTGTAAATGCTAATAGATGTCTTTATAATATTATATAATAGGCCATACTTTCATTTCATAGTGATTTCCAGAAAACACAGGGTTTTCAATGAAAAAAAAGTAACATATTTTAAATTTATTAGCTCTTCAGTTTCTCGAAACACATTCAATTTGTGTGGTTTGTATTAGAAATATAGGTTCAATGAAATATAACCAAGGATGAACTTTTCAGGAGCTTCTCATGTAAATGAATTCTCTCCCTTCTAAACTGCCATCATGTGATGTTGTTTCCTTATAAACTGCTGAAGTTCAACCTTGGAAATCACTTTAGGTATTTAAGATTGTGTAAAATTAGCAATCATTATATGACTGAGTGAAAAAAACAGAATAAGCTTTAACTGCCCCTGAAATTTACCAGAGTCGGAAGAGTTATTGGGTTTTGTGCTATGGATGGGAGAATTCCGATCTCCCGATTCACCTACCATTTGAATTGTCAGAAAGAAGCTTGAAGAATAATCGTTCAGACACAAAATCATAAATTTTTATGAGTTATGTAGGCATACAAAATGCCACTCGATCATGAACTGATCTCATTATAAATGTAAAAATCAGCATAGGTGCATTTTATTCATTGAGAAATATTTTCTTCCATCACTCTAAAATGGCTGCTTTTTGGGTTTTGTGCTATGGATAGGAGAATTCCCATCTCCCGATTCACCTACCATTTGAATTGTCAGAAAGAAGCTTGAAGAATAATCCTTCAGACACATAAAATGATAAATTTTTATGAGGTATACAGGCATACAAAATGTCACTCGATCATGAACTGATCTCATTATAAATGTAAAAAATCAGCATTGGTGCATTTTCTTCATTGAGAAATATTTTTCTTCCATCACTCTAAAATGGCTGCTGGGAAGCTGCATGATTATCAAACATACCAATTAAAAAATTTAGTTATCTAAATAATAAATTTAACATCAGGGCTCTTTAATAGTAGATAAAGCCATGTTGCAGAGACTTTTGAGAACTTCTGAGAAGCTTTTGAAATAATTACAAAAAAAAATGGAGAATGTGTAAAGATCTTCGGGATACATTTGATTGGTCAGAAACTTTTCAGGCAGATATACTCAGAAAATTATTACACGTTATTACTCTGTGAAGAAACCAATATTAAGACTAAAATGCAGAATATCAGCCGACTTTGGGTTCTACCTCTAGGAATCTTGTGTATTATAAGGGATAGCCAAGAAGATGGCAATATCTTTGTATTAATTATTCTCACAACATACTTCCATTCTACAAGAGTGCCTGATGAATAGGCTTTACAAGTTGTCATTCACAACTATGAATTTGTCATGAATAGCAAATTTGTTGAAACTAAAAAACAACAAAGGTAAATACATAAATCAAGGTTGTTGAATATAAAACAACTTGGTTACTAATAACAAACTCTCTAATTGAGCTTAACAAAGTGTGAACACAACTTAAACTAGGTAGGAAATAAGCAAACGACTACCTAATGTGAACACACTCCAACACCCTCCCTTAAGCGAAGGTTAGGGAGAAAAACAAGTTGAGTATGGGTCCGAGCTACTAGGCCTAATAAGGTGCCCATGTATCGTACACACATGAAAAAATGGACTCAACCAAAATCCCCCAAGTACAACTTCCTTCACCCCAAGCAATGCTCGCAATTGAAGGTAACAAGGAGAAGCCAAGGGCTTAGTGAAGATGTCAACAACCTGTTCAGCAATGGGCACAAATTCCAAACAAACAACTCCATCCTAGACCAACTTCCGAATGAAGTGTTTGCAAATATCTATGTGCTTAGTTTGTTGATGCTCTATGGAACTCTAATTATCACACCAAATCAAAGTGGGATTTTGTTGAGGAAAACCAAACTCACCAAGTAACTATCGAAGCCGAGTGCCCCCCTGTCTAGCTTTCACAATACCTCAATACTCAACCTCGTCAAAGAGATAGAAACAACTATCGACCTCTTACATGCCCATGCAACAAGACTCGAGCCCTTGATTAATAGTGGCGTGTATCAAACACAACCGCCCCAATCCGCATCTGTGAATCCCTCAATTTCAGAAGAACCCTTTGGTGTGTATTGAATTCCAAAATGTAGAGTGCCTCGAATATAGCGCAAAATACGATTAGTTGTCGCCAATGACTCTCGGGAGGCTCATGAGAGAATCAAGACGCGTATGTGTCAGTGCACAAAAGAGTGCCCGCCACAAAATGTCTATACAAAGTGGGATCAACCAATCTAGATTTGCAATCAACAATCAACTCAATACCTAACTGATAGGGCGTGGGAGAAGGCTTGCAATCAGCCATGCAAAACCGATGAAGAAGATTTGTGGCATACTTTTGTTGTCAATAGAAATACCTTCAAGAGACTGATGAACTTGGAGGCCAAGAAAATAGTGCAAAAGTCCCATGTTTGTCATGTCAAATCTTTCCATCAACTTGTGCTTTATGTCTTGAATCAAGGAGTTTGAACCACCTGTGAGGATGAGGTCATCAACATACAACACCAATATCAAAATATCCTCACCTTGCTTCAGGATGTAAACATTGTGATATGATTACGTAATGAAATTACTTAGATATATATGTATTCATCAAATAGAACACCAAAGAACACCAAAATGTAGAGAAATGATCACAATATGCAAGTAGAACAACTTAGCCACTTCGAGGGGGCAACCTCCAAGCCATACAATAAGACACAAGTGCTCAATACGACAATCATATCCTACTCTCTAACTCCTATATATACCCGGGGCCCTAAGGCCGACCTACTAAGCATATGAAAGCATAAATAAATATGATATGACATGATAAGAGATTATGTTAGCCACAGGTCAGCTATCCATATCCCGATATATGACCTAGGGTTAAGGGCGTAGCATGCCCCTCCCCTTCAAAGTAACATTGTCCCCAATGTTGACAATTTTTAGATGTTGCTTCACACAAGTGTAGTCCTCAATATTGATGATCTCTGGATGTTGGTACAAGAAATATTCCTCCTTCCATGTTGTCGTTGCATCCATCTAATGGTAGATCGCCACCGGTGTGATGCAACAATGGAGAGAACAAGGCAAATAGAATTCATCTTTGCAACTAGAACAAAAGTCTCAGAGTAATCCACCCCTTCGACTTGTGAGAACCCCTTAGCTGCAAAACAAGCCTTGTGCTTATCTACATCACCATCTACTACACATTTGGTCAAATAGACCCATTTACAACGCACAACTTTCTTCCCTTAGGAAGAGGCACTAACGCCAAGTGTTATTCTTCATGAGTGAAGAATACTCATCTTGCATAATAACTTCCCACTTAGGTTTACCCGTCACCTCAAAAAACAATACTAGATCAATAGAAATTGCTTGGCTCATAAGAGCAGTACTAGAAGTCTCAGACCGAGTGCAACGAGGATCAAAAGGATCACTAACCAAAGAACCAATTGCTTGCAAAGTAGATTTTTCCCACTTGGGCATGTTCTCGTGGGAGGAGGTGGAGCAAGATCATTAAATGTGTCTTCATCAATATCAGGAAGTATACCCTCCCTATCAAGAGCAGGAGGTGAAGCCAATGATGGAGAAGACTCAGAAGTTGGCTCTGAAGAAATGAGATTCTCATCAACTCTAACATCTCGTCAAAACAAGACACATATCATGGAATCAAAGAGGTGGTATGCCTTCACATCCTCACAATGACCAACAAAAATGAGCTCTTGGCTCTTCTTCTCCATAGATTTGCACTTGTTAAGAATAAACGCAAAAGCCTTACTTCCGAAGACATGAAATCCAAAAACATCAGATTTTTCACATGACTAAGCTTCTTCAGGAGTCTTGTCTCGCATTGCCTTGTGGGGAATGTAGGTCTACATATAATTTGCACAATTTACTGCTTCAGCACATAACTCAAGTACTAAGTTCTTGGACTATATCATGCGATTCGCCATTTTCTTGAGTATTTTATTTTTCGCTCATCAACTCCATTTTTATGACGGGTGTGGGCAACATGAATTGGTGCAAAATGCCATACGTACTATAATAAGCCTCAAAAGCTTTGCTGACTTATTCCCCCCATTGTCTAAGTTGAGCTTTCTCAATAGAAGTCTCTACCAAATCCATTTTTATGAGGGGTGTGGGCAACATGAATTGGTGCAAAATGCCATACGTACTATAATAAGCCTCAAAGGCTTTGCTGACTTATTCCCCCCATTGTCTGAGTTGAGCTTTCTCAATAGAAGCCTCTCAAAAGCCTTGAAGGCCTTGAAGTTCTCAAATATTTCACTTTTATACTGCAAAAATACACCCAAGTCTTCCGAGTAAAATCATCAATGAAAGTTAGTACATATTTTGCACCAGAAAATGACCTAGTGGGAAAAGTCATCAAATCACTATGTACTAACTCAAGTGGAGCCTTAGCTCTCGAAGCTTGTCCCTTTGGAAAGGGATCTTGATGTTGTTTTCCAAGCATGCATCCTAGACAAACACCATCACAACTAGAGACCTTAGGAAGCCATGTCACCATTTGTTGTGAGCTCAGTTGCTGCAGATACTTGTAGTTCAAGTGATCAAAGCATTTGTGCCATAGTTTGCTCATTGTGTTAGCATGAGCAACAAGTGAAGACCCTGTAGAGGTATCAAACTTATCAAATACATAAAGGCGTGAACGATGGTCCACCACACTTGTTGCCAAAACACCGTGTGGATCAAATAATTCTTCAATTATAACACTGTTTAGTAAACTCTAAATTTTTCCCGCAACCAGAATAACAAATCTGATAAATTGACAACAAATTAGATGAAATTTCAAGTACCAAGAGTACATCATTGATGCACCCATTTTGCATTTGCATTGAACCAGAACCCAAAACATCAACTTTTGAAGAGTTGCCCATGATTATCTGAGAAGTGTTGCAACCAGAAAGAGAACTCAACAAACCACGTGAGTAAGTTAAATAATAGAAGCAGCAAAATCAAAATCTATCTATATGTCTAAGTAGAACAAGCCCTAGCAGAAAAAGCTTTTCCTTTCCTTGTATTTGTGGAGGAAGTAACATCAATGAACCAGTTTGAAAGGTTGTCCATGATTATCTAAGAAGTGTTGCAACCAAAAAGAGAACTCAACAAACCATGTGAGTGAGTTAGATGATGAGAAGCAGAAAAATCAAAATCTATCTATATGTCATAGGAGAACAAGCCCTAGCAGAAAGAGTTTTTCCTTTCCTTGTATTTATGGAGGAAGGAACATCAATTTTATGTTGCTTCAGTTTTGCTTCCAATGCTTCTATTCTCTTATAGCATTTGTAATTAGGATAATTAGTTTTGCTACAATATGGAAAAGGGTCATAAAACTTTTTTCTAAAAATTTCTGAGACTTGCTAGAATTTGAAGGTAGTTATAGAAGATCTATGTAACTCTACCACAGGAAGTCCTAAATTTGGTTGTGGTTTTCATTTTCTATTAAAGGCATTTGCTACTTGTGCATGACTTGAGCAAGGTAGGGTATCAAGTGCTCGCAATTTTGTTTGTTCACAAGTAAGCCTTTCACATAACAACTCAAAAGTAGACATTTAAAATGTTCTTCTAAAGCATCCATTATGGAGTAAAATGTGGACGCAAACACACTATAAGGACCTGCAGACACCAAAATCTGCACAAAATCATTATTACATTATGTTTTCGGTAGTTTTGTTATGTACATGAGTTTTGAACAATGAAACAAGATCTAGTGGCATCAGTCCTTCGTTGATTTGCTCTTTGTTACTTGATTGAACTCAACTCTTGTTATTTTGCCTCTTTGATTGGATTTTAAGCCTTTATACAGTAATCTTTGGCAGTTTGCTTTTATTGTTTGTTGTTATTTGAGCCTAATCCAAGACCGTACAACAAGGTCATGACCTACATATTGTGTTGACCATTGTGTACGGTCTTGGCCCTTTTTGTTTTCCACGTATTTTCTCTACATGGGCCCATTTGTCACTCTTTTATCTTTTGGTTTATATCTTTTGGGTCGGCCTTTCCCACCATTAAAGTCCTACTTTCCAAGTAAGAACTCGTATATATACAAGTCCAACTTAAGCATTTATTATCTGACAATTATCTATCTATCTACCACTTACTGAGTTGAGAAAGCAAGGACTACATTTGCATATTACATACACAACATAAGAGGGCATACATATGAAGTTTTCATCTACACGCAAGGGTTTCTATTGGGATAAAAATAAAATAGCATAGCCCGCTATCGGTGTTGAAGCACAAGGGTCAACCTAGGTCAAGGGATAAGATAAGACAAGTATATTAATGTCCAATGAATGACCACAAAAGTAGGTCAATGGGACCGCAGCCCAAACAATATACAAAGTGCGAGCGGGAAAACTCAAAACGAGTTCCCAAAAACAAAAGAAAGGAAAAGAACCAAAACAAACAAGAACCCCGAAGCCAAACCCCCACAGACGGGGGCAATAAAACAAACAGGGGAGAAAAAGGGAGAAGCAGAGCGGGGATGAAGGAGTGGGCAAACAAGGACCAATAGTCTACTCATAAATGGTAGCCACATCCCTCCTAACATTCGAGGCTGACGAAAAGAAGCTCTTGATGAAATGACGATCCGAAGAGGGGGCGAGGGCCACCTCCTGTTGAGATCGAGGCTAAACGACGGCCGAGGAGACGGGTGGAACTAGGTTGTCCTCTCGGTATGAGTGTGCGGCCGAGCAGCTGCTTAGTGGTGACCGAGGGAGATGTGAGGGTCCAACCGGGACGAACCGATCTATGCACCTGTGTATCCGCATCGAGAATGGCTCTGTCGTTTAGTTCCTCCAACTACGGGTAGAACCAGAAAGAAGGTTGTAATCCGTCTCGTGGGAATGACTCTCGGAGGGGGATGAAGAATCTGGTCCCGAGAAGCAGAGACTTACGGATGAAGAGGGCAAGACACACCATTTGGTCAATATATATGAAGAAAATCGGGAGGGTCTGAACCCCTCTGAAGAGGCAATGAAATCAACCTCTGATCTCATAATATATGGGGCAGCGGAAGATGAAATGAGTCTTGGACTCCACCTCACGAAAGCTACAAAGTCTGTCATCCCGATCGATGTGGTGATCGATCAGCAAAGATCGAACACCGTGGGAGCCAACCCGAAACTAACCCAAAGGTATGCAGAGGGCATGAATCCCGGTGTCAAAAGGTGTATTGAGGCGAGATGATGAGTCCATCTCTGATCTCAAGAAAATGCTCTGCATAAAAGGACATCTTAGGACACAAACCCCCATGAGGATTCACCTAAGTAGTCTAAATAAAGCACTGTAGATATCCTCCCGGATGGACCTGTTCAGCACTTGCTTGGTGGGCAAGAGATGACTAGGAGCATCCAGGGAATACTGAAAAGGGGGGAGACGATCAATTTGGATACCAACCGAATCCAATAAAGCAGAAGTCCCGAAAAACCAAAGAACGGCCCATAGCCTGGGCGATACTCACAAAGGAACAATAAGCGAGATACGGGTATCTGTCACGCTCATCGGAGAAACCACCAAACCTCCTGATACGGTGAAGAAAGGTCGATATGTCAAATATGGTCTCTAGACGGAAAGGTCGGGCCCCGAACTCTGCCAAAATAATATGTTGGGAACCGTCTACTTGCATTTGATGAAGCGGCGAAGGAGGAGAGTCTGAATCCTCTCGAGAGAAGCCCAATCTGTATCTAAGAGGGAGGGTCCCCAAACAACTGACCCATAAAGAACAGTGGGCCGGATGAGGGAGTTCATAAGAAACATCTTGGAAGAGATGTCCTGAAAGTGGTGCCGAAAGCATTGTCTCTCAAGAATGGCTAGAGACCCATACCCTTTATTCACCCTCGGTGAATAGCGTGTCTCATACTAAATCTAGGCCCGAGAAGCTGGACTCCCAAATAGGAATATGTATTAGTGATTTCAACCTCCTCTCCCCTAAAAAAGAAATGGAGGTGTGATGTCTTCAACCAATTGAAGACCATGACCTTGTTCTTACCCAAATTGACAGTCAAGTGTCGAAGATCACAAAATAAAGCAAGTGCGTCAAGTTGTCTCTGAAGCCCCTCAGGAGAAGAGGCGAATAAAACAATATCATCAAAAATAGGAGAATAGAAATCAAGGCGTGGTGAAGAAGACACCCATCCCCTTCCCGAATGTGATCCCGAAGAAAAGATTCCAACTCATCAATGTAAATGCCAAAGAGAGTAGGAGACGGGGCAGCCCTGTTTGATCCCAATGGTGAATCTGATGAAATCAAAAATTCCGTGTGCGATGCGAAGACGACCAAGGACGGACTCGAGTCGTGTGATGGCAATAATAAGAACCTCAAATATACCGAGTGTCTCGAGTCTCGAAAGAGGGCCATGCGAGGTATGGAGTCAAAAGCTTCCGAAAGTATACAAAACAACAATAAACTTTCAAAGAGCGTGACGGGCCTCCTCATTAATAGCCCGAAGGATGAAGATGTGGTGATGGTGTGGTAACGGGACGAAAACCAACCTCGACCTCGGCTCTAAGTTGTCGTTGCTCCAAGAAATCGAACAATAACTTTTGTGGAGAATCGTAGCATAGAGTTTGGAAAAGAGTGGTCCACCATGATAGTCTGTAATTGTTCGGATCATAAATTGACCCGACCGTGGATTGGATGAATGGTATGATGAGACCAAGTAGGAAGGAAACCCACACAAACCACACGATTGAAAAGATTTGTCAAATAGTTACAAAGGCCTCAAAACCTGCTTGAAGAACTCGGCCTGAAACCTTCCACATCATCAGTTGCCTACCATTGTTCAAGAACCTTATTGCTCCTTTGATATTATTGTAAGTGAAGGGATTATCGGTGGCGAGTGCCAATCTGGATAGGCTGTTGCCTCGGAACATCGTAAAAGCAGTAGAGGTGTGGGAAAAAATGGGGATAGCATCGATCACAAGAAAGGAGGGGAAGTGGCGGGGAAAGACAGTCGTCGGGAAGGACCGAGGATTAGTCCTAAGGATGGTGGAAAGGATATATATCTGCGAGTGGGAAATGAAGGATCATTTCTTACAGTGAGAAGGCACTGATAGGTTGCCTTAAGAGTGGGGAAGGAAGGGAGGGCATGGGTAAAGGCATGACGGAGGCAACGGTGGAGGATTTGCACTCTACGTCATACCATTGGTTCATAGGGCTCGATTTAGTAGTACTAGTGGCCAAGGGGCGGGCGGTGGAGCTAGGAAAGGATCTCAAGGCAGCCTCCCAAATGGCGAGAGGATATGCATGAATACTTGGCCTCCGCACTAGGCAGGTTGGAGAAGTGAGACTCAAAGGGAAGAAGGTCGCGGATGTGAAATGAGTAAGTTTCGTAATCTCCATTATCAAACTGGAAGGAAATGCGAGGGGGTAGTGGGGAGGGTGGTGGTGGGAGGACCTGGTGACCAGAGAGAAAGATAGGGTGTATGGTCGGCAAGGGGAATGGAGTAACGGAGGAGTAGAAAAGAGGTGAGATATCCGGAATTTGGCAAGGGCATAGTCTACCACACTGGTGCCACCGCCATGGGGACGACAAGTGAAGAAATGTGAGTCCAGGAAACACTTGATCCCGTTACGGATCGCCATCCCCTGTGATTCCTTGAGGTGGAGGAGGAGCCATCCATAAACTATGAAAGGGCCATCGGTATCCTTAGAGATCCTATGCAGACCAACAAACTTTGCGGCGATCCTTTGTGTGCAGAACGTATCATCTAATCTGTCATGGAGAGGTACCTGTAAGTGCCCAGTACAGGCATTAAAATCACCCAAAATGATAACCTCTCCTGCTGCAAAGTACTGACTAATATTGTCATATAAGTCAAAGAAAGGATCACCATCTGGGCCATTGTGAATGGCGTAAGGAGAAGATGTCGGAGGAAAGTAGCAAACTGCTATATAGAAATCCCTAGAAAATCGAGCAACCCCACTAATATGAATCCACATGTACCTGGGAGACTCATCGGTACCGACCACCGAGATCCTGTTTTGGAGGGAGTCCCTATAAAGACAGCAACCCCACCAAAGCCCCTGACACCACCGAACCCCAAGTCTCCCTGTCCGCACGCCGATAGCCAAAGAATGCCGTAATACCCACGAGAGGACAAATCAAGCTCTCGTGTGTCTCTATGATGAAGAGGATATCAAGAACCGAAGAGCATCTAACATAAGGCCGGGGAAGACCAAAGGTACCATTCCCATTCCAAAGAACTAATAGATAAGCCTCGACACGATACCCCTCCCACATAGCCCATCATTTGGGAAGCCCCTTGGCGGGGCTCCCAACCAGGAGGAGGTGAATCCCTAATAATAGCCCGAAGATTCCTGATAACCGCCCATTTACTGCTTTCTTTGCTGTCATAACTTGCTCCCTAGAGCATTTGAGCTCTTCAACACCGTGTCTTGGTAAGATCTTCATCAAGGAAGACCTTGTGCAGGTGTGAAAACAGTTTCCTCTTAGACACGAGAGCTCGCATGACCGGTCGAGGTTGTCTGAAATGGATGAAAAGTGTGGAATCATTGCTAACCCAAGCTCTCTCTAGTGTAATGTCAGGGATCCCCAAAGTATCTGTGATAAAGGAGTTACCAACCGTCAATGGGTCTTGTGTTGGTGTGGGGGGTGGGAGACCCCTCACCTTGAGGTTTAGTTCCTTGTCACGCCTAGTACGTTCCTCAATTAATTTGGCTGCACAACAGCCTCTATCGCAGCCAAAGGTGGGGGAACATTGTCTTTCCCACTAACAACCTTGGACCATGATTCCGTTTCCAGTTTTAAGGAAGCCTAGTTATTTTTTATTTCCTCATGTTGAGACCGGAGGTCTACAATTTTTGCATGTAGGGCATCATTAAGGGGTTGGTATTATCCGTGTTGTTGGCTAGTTTTTCTCTCAAGATGGCATTCTCAAATTCAACATCCACAACCCTGCTAATAAGTGTGCATACCTCAGTTTGGAGTTGATTAGCATTTTCAATTTTCTAGATTTGGTTGAGTAGTTCCAATAAAATGTTGGTTGTCTTTGCTAGAGGTGTTACTAGTGGATTCCCAATCATGTCGTTGATAGTTGCATGCACCTTTTCACAAAGCACTACGAGAACTACATTGACTCTAAAATATAGTGCGGCGCTCGGTGATTCACAAGGGGTGACGGCCAAGGTCAATTCGACTCTAGCATTTGCATCTTTGGTTTTAGAGCTTATGATTGTTTGAGTGTCTTTCACGATAGCTAGGATTTGTTTTGTAGGTTTTAGTGCGACATCTAGGGTTTCATGTGAAGTTGAAGATATCAAAGAGCGGCGAATAGCGACACAAAGTGACACTAAAAATGACAGACTCGGCTACTTGAAGGTCCAAAACGTATGGTTTGGTCATGACCGAATAAGTACGGTCCTAACCTCTTTGTATGGTCCGCCCTAGCAATTCTACTGACTCCAGGAAGTGACTGTTTTATATCTCAAAACCTACCCTTGCCCAAATCAATCATCGACACATCCTAAATATGATTTGAACCAGCTAAGTGCCTCTTTCCATCTTATTTGTGATTCAAATTGTATGTGCTTGATTGTATGGTTGAATGCTACAATCTAAGGTGTAAATCGGGTGATTTCAATAGTGTACTCTCTGTTATAATATTGCAAATAAAACCTAATTAAATTGACTAAAAATTTAATTAAGGGTTAAACAAGACCTTTCAACTTAAGACGAGAATCAAAATTATAAATTTGTCATCTTTCTTTTCTCTATCACCATCTTTCAAGTAGTGATCTAAGTGATCTGAATTTTAGCAAAAAAATTCAATAGACAAAAAATCGAAGGGTGAATAGGCATACAACTCTACATCTAACTAAAGTATCCTGAATTCATTGACTTTACCAAAGAGCTTTTCAAAGATTTCCCATACCTCTTTCAGAGTTTTGGATTCATCTATGTGAAACTACAAGCTCTCAAACACATTCTAGCCAATCGGTTTGAAAGCTTTGTCCCGCTTGCATGCGTAGGTGTACTTATCCTTCTCTAAGGTGAAGGAAGATTTTCTTGAAACACTCTCCACAAGCCTCTAGACTAGAGCAATTGTCTTGTCTTCGATTTCTGTATAATAGGTAGATGAGTTCGGGGTTCCAACAACTTTGTTTTCCATTGTGGATGAGGCATCACAAGTGGCGGAGAAGAAGGTCCTAGACATCACTAGCCAGCAAAAGAACTAACCCCCAAAATAGTTATCTTCTTCAAAAGAATTACCCCCTTTTGTTTTAGAAAAATATTTGTTTTGGAAAAACTACCCCCTTCCATTTTTAGAAATTCTCCTTTGAATTTTTTTGTTTTTTGTGTTATAAAATCACTTCAAAAATGAAATTTGCAAAATATGTATAGGCAAGGGGATCCGACCCCTTGACCTAATGTAGAGGGAGCGTTCTCCCAAAATTCTTGTAGTGTTATCAAGCGCCTTAAGAATTTAAATAGGCAATTTGCTTCTTAACGTTTCACAAATCATGAATTCCTTTTAAAGAAAAGAATTGACCTCATGACCCTTTTGAACCCAATGGCCTAACTGATCTCAAGGCCACATGCACCACAAAGCACTTAGGATATATAAGGGAGCTACTTTCTGTTTAATCACTTAAACTTGCATATTCCCCTTTGAAAGAAATCCTCCTCAAGGGTTTCAAACCCATGACAGTTCAAAAACAATGTCTTCTCAAAGCTCAAACAACCAATCAGTTCGCAGATAACTTCAGATATGCAAGTGGACAAATACTTATTTAAACTTTAAACAATTCAATCCCTTTAAAAGACAAAAGCTCTTACATTTTAGGGTTGACTCCTTTGCTTGCAAGTTGTAAAGTTCTTGTTTGTTTTGGAGTGTCGTTACCTTGAGACTGCAAGGAGAACTTTGGATGTGTAGATCTGACTGTTACAGATAATTTACAGGCCCAAACCGATGGAGAAACATGTGTGTGGCATCGCTTCTTTGTGAAGAATTATTTGTTTTAGTCATTGGGTCAAGAGAGTCGCTTTCTAAGAGAGGATGGATATGCCAATTCTGTATAGGTCTATGCCTGATCTGATCTTGTTCACAGTTGGTTGAATATAGAATAGGGGAAGCACCTACCGTCGAGCTGTGTAGAAAACCTTCTACAAGCCCGAGTTGTGTTGGACTTTGATTTCGGAGGTTATGGGGCTTGGTAGAAATTCCTTATAATGTTTGGTTTCACCGCTAAGCAATCTTAGTAACAATTCTTATATCAAATCAAAAGCTTCTGCATGGCTGACCAAGGAAGACCAAGTTACATGGATAGGAGATCGCCTATTGCTACCATTTGCCTACAAAGAAGAGAGGGAGGAGCTCACCAGTAAGGGAACCCAAGGAGCAGGTATTTCTGCAACTAGGGGCAGAGTCCTAATTTTTCCTCTGTACCAGAATTCTTCAATGCAAATTATGAGCCAGATTGGGCTTCTTCTGCCAACCTATGCTCTAATACCATATGCGGAAATCCTGAAAGAATTAGGCAGGAAACCAGCAATGGTTTTAAGCCTTCAATCTAATACAAAAAACTCCAAAATCTCCTTTTAACACACAATGTAGGCACACAATAATCTCTTTGTATTATTTCCAGAAGAATTAGGCAGGAAACCAGCAATGGTTTTAAGCCTTCAATCTGATACAAAAAAACTCCAAAATCTCCTTTTAACACACAATGTAGGCACACAACAATATCTTTGTATTAATTATCTCACAACATACTTGCATTCTACAAGAGTGCCTATTAAATAGGCTTTACAAGTTGTTATTCACAACTATGAATTTGTTGTGAATAACAAATTTGTTGAAACTAAATAACAACAAAGGTAAATACGTAAACCAAGGTTGTTGAATAGAAAACAACTTGGTTACTAATAACAAACTCCCTAATTGAGCTTAACATAGTGTGAACACAACTTAAACTAGATAGGAAATAAGAAAACCACTACCTAATGTAAACACACTCCAACATCTATGTGTGCTGCCAAAGCTTTTAACTTACAATTCATAATATAATTGTTTACCTAGATTTAAAATCAAGGCGGACTCCAAAACAGTGTAATAGATGTAAATAAATCTGTTCATGATATATGCATTCCATTCAACGATTTATCGTCTTTCTTGATCATGAAGGTATTTTTTAGATTAAAAATATATAGCATTTAATATACTATATGTAGTAAATATTGTTAGGAGCAAGTAAATTATAGAATGTTGATGGAGATAATATCCTAAAATATAGGATATGCAATTTGTATAAAATTAAAATGCACCGTGAACCTTTGATTATCAGTTCACTTAGGTGCCATGTATGAGAACTGTATCGTCTGTCAAAATTCATCCACAACTTGCACCCAGCACCATCCGCTAGCCCAGATTATTTTAGGCAATTTACTTGAGAAGTGTGCTCAACAACATTTGAACCCAGATCATCATCATCATGGCAATTGCTAATAGCTATGTCTTGTCACTAGATCATACGCCTTTTAATTTATCTTGAGCTGATGAAGCTCGGAGCTGAAATGCTAACTCACACTTATTTGCAACCGGAATTTGAGCTTGGCTAAGGGAGGATCAGAGTGGGAGTGGCACACCAAAATGGAAACAGATAAATTTCATTTTGCCTCCTTCACTTTGTCCAGTGTACTTCAATACCATACAACAAAGTTACTATAATTCCTGAGAAAGGCCTTCAGTGTTCAGGAAAATAAGAATCAAATTCTGGCAATTTAAGAAATGCAAAATGTTTGATGGTTGTAGATTTAAAAGTGCGAGCCTCTATTTTCTACCAACCTTAAAGTTTAAAACTGAAAATTCCCATAGGGTGATCTCAAATAATATTTTCAAGTTTAGTTCAAAATTAACTACAGGGGATTCAAATAGAGGTAAAGGCATTCATCCTGCATCAATTGATTAAATCTGTAAGAAGGCGCGCATGATAAAAAAGAAAAGCTTACCTCAGTTGCACTCCCAGCACATTCTTCAACATGTCAGGGTTATTGGAATTCGTAGCCATTTCCCGCACAAAAGATGTGATATGCTGTTGACGCCTGAATAGCCAAGACATTTTTCAAATCTCTCTAAACTGATTAATGAACACTGCGAATAATTTCAATATCATTCGATCTTGATAAGGGCGAAAAAAAGTGAAAATATGGTTTTCAGTCGAGGAATAGCATCAAACCCTAGCAATGTCGAGTATTCAACAAGGGCAAACCGTAAATATTGTTTTTATTCGGGGGTATAGCATAACGGATATATAGATTTCAATGGAATAGTACTAGCAATCGTACATCAAATATACGATCTGAATGTCGAAAGGGTTACAATGGAAAAGAAAAATTGGATCAAGAAGAACAAAGGAAGAGAAAGAGGATTGTAGAAAATGACATTGAGGGCGGAGAAGTGGAAGGGAAATGAATGCGGAAACATGGATTCAATGTAAAAGTATATAGTGTACAAATGGCATGACTTGTATGATACACTAGAAAGAGATAACTGAAAATGAAGTAGTCAATACTTCTTTGAATTTGTAGATCTTGACTTTAATGGGTAGTTAGGAAAAATGTAAATGTAAGATAAATTTGAATGCATGTTTCGGACACGTCACGAACAGGAAGACGCGGATTTAACTTAGAACACGAAGGTAGTGATTTCATGCAAAATTAAGGGTTGTGTTTATCTCCAACTATCATTCTAATGATCTCAACCCTGTCCGTTTTGACTCTCCATCTTAAATATCTAGAGGGACGTGTACTTTGGTGAATAGCTTAACAAGCCATCATCCTAACTACTAAACTATAACTCTTGTAAAAATAAAAAATAATTTAACAAAACATTAAAATTTATCTACAAAACATCGAAATTTAATAGATATGTAAATGTGTGTGTGTGTGTGTGTGTGTGTGTGTGTGTGTGTGTGTGTGTGTGTGTGTGTATATATATATATATATACAAAATTCAATAAATATGTACTCGTATGTATATAACGTTTATATGGACAATAGCAAAGAACATATACATCTTGGGAAGCACCTTACCTCTACTACGGAAATCCCTGCCAAGTTGCCCTTCACAATAAAATTCAGACCAGCCCTTCAAATTTGATCCCTGGTGGGAAGCACCTCACCTCCACTACGGAAATGCCTGCCAAGGACATAAATTATATAACCGATGAAAACATCATTACAACATTCTATTTTTTTTTTTTTTTAAGGAAGTACTTAAATCTATTTTGGAATAATATAATTATTATATAGCCAGCTATATAATATTAAAACAATAAATTTCCTAGGTTGAATTTTCCATTTTTCAAAAACATACAATTTAGAATCAAATAATTAAAAACAAGCTTCTTGTGCTTGATTAATATTATTATTTGTCAATGGGAATGTGAATAGGCATAGTTTGTGTGGAAATAATATGACGCGTGGTTTTTGTCACAGAAGAAACCCTATAAATACACGTCGGACTCTACTACCGGTAAGAACAGGAATATGAATCCAATAAATGTTGTGACGTGGAGCCTTCCCTCCTCCCTAGCCGACAGGCCCCCACATGGCCTAACCGTCCCCTGACCGACCTCCCTCCACCTGGCCGTGGGAAATGTTTTATTTTATTTGTTACGGGACTTTTATCCCGCATTCATGGTGCTGCAAAGGTTACAGTGCACGTAGGACAAGTGCTCAGAAGCAGAAGAAGCAAAATCAATACAGCTAGACATTGCACCCGAATGAAGCGTCTCCTAATCCTCAATCTTCTTCTCCTTCTTCTGCATACAACAATCAAAACAATGGCATGCAGTGGTTTCTCTCATAGACAATTGAATCCGCTTCAGATACAGATACAAATCTAGATCAATTAATTTGTATATAGTAAAATGAGGAGATATGAGGGTTACAGATTTATACGTGTGCAGTACTCCGATTTTACCCATACCTGCACCGATTTCCAAGACGGTTATTAGCGAGAGCTCCGTTTAGCACAGTTCCCCGAAACATTTTGTTTATTAATTTATAAGAGTACAAAACCCTACAAAACCTCCTGCAAAATTGCTTTTACAAAAATGTCGGTGAAGAACCCCGCAAAACCGTTGGTACAAAATGGATGGTGAGGATGTGTTTGTGCAACAACGATGCACGTTAAATTCACAAATCATTGATTGAACCGACATACGTCGCTGGCATGAGTCAAAGCCCATTTGGAAAACGCCTTTTGGCGTAATAACAACTATAAACTTGTAGTACCCAATCTAATGACATTATGAAATGAATTAGGGTAGTGAAATGAATGGTAATAGTTTAGGAAGCATTTTAAGTAATTTTAGTTGAGGTTTCAAAGTTTTGATTTATGGGTGAGGTGGTACTTCAAGTGTAAATTTTAGTGGTTAATCTTCATTAATTAATGAATATTTAGATTTTTAAATTTTAGATTTGGCTAATTTTGAGGTGTTAGGTTGTTTGTTATTTCGCTTCAATTTTATGGGTACAAGTTAATTTTTGGGTTGATTCACCTAACTTTTATAATAACAGTCAAATATTTATATATAAAACGCGTCTTTACCATGTGTACAAAAGAGAAATTTGTTATCGATTGATAGCATTATATTTGCAGATTAGACATTCTTCTGGCCGACAACATTTCCTTTCAATTTGTGGCATTTGTTAAGATTTTGAAAGTCATTTTTAGAAATTCGCCAAGTAATATCTACGGTATTTTTAGGCGAGGTCTTAAAATTTACCTTAGTGAGTGGTCCACAATACTCCACCCAAAAGTTATAGGGAGACTCTCATGTGTTAAAGTTTGGTAAGTATAGGTCATTAGGTTCATTATGAGTGAGGTGGTAATCGGCCTATAATACTCCGCCCAAAAGCTATAGTAATATAGTGAGGGAGAGGGACATTAGTGTTAGTTCATTTGGTTTAGGAAACATTTTAGGTAGTTTTGGTTGTGGATTCGGACTCTCGATTTATGGGTGAGGTGCTTTAGTTGGCCCATAATACTCCACCCAAAAGCTATAGGGGACTCTCATGTGTTATAATTTGGTAAGTATAGGTCGTTAAATTAATATTAACCTCGAATTCCTCCAAGTTATATATAATGGGAAGTGTTTTACGATATGTTGGTTTAGTGGGATTATTGTTTTTATTAGATTTATAAGTAACACCTATATATCTAAGAGTGAAATGAATGTATCACTATTATTTTTAAGTAAATATTATTTTTATGTTTAGATTTGTTTTTATTCACTAAAACATATTGTAATAATCTTTCATACATAATTACTTAATTGTAAAACATAGACCCTTTCCTCCTTATATGCCATTGTTAGTGGCGATATATTTAGGACTTCCATTATAATATTGAATTCAAATGAATATTAGTCATTGGAAAACAAGCACCTTTTATTTTTATATTATGAGAGCATATTTAGAGCTTCCACTATTATATTGAATTCAAAAGGATATTGTTTTACTTTAATTTTACATATTTAAAAGTTAAAAGTAATTTTATTTATGTGTCTATTTTAATTTTTTATATTTTTCGTATTTAATCCCATGACGAAAGATGGAAAATAATAAAAATTTATATATTCACTAAACCATACATAAATATAATTCATGATTTATAAAATAGAAATATATATAGTATATACCCTTTTTAATATCACATAGTTATATAAGTCCAATTTTAATATTTAAAAATCTAAAGAATGCACCAATATTATAAATGGAATATACTTCAATTTTGGAGTGCACTCATTTGAAGTAATTGTTGCATATTTATAGAAGAACGAAAATGAACTAACAAGAAAGAGTAGTATACACTTCAAAAAAATAGTATTGTACAATAAAGTATATATGCTCATATCTATTTAACATTGATGTTCCTTCTTTTTTTTTTAAGAGGCCTGCTCAGAAATGTGACAACGAAAAATCAAGAGAGAGTAATGTGAAAGTATTTTCTCAAAGAAATGATTATGGAGAGCACTCATAATAATAAGACAATTGCATCTAAATGAAATGGTAAACCTAAAAGTTTCAAATTTTATCATCATAACTGACACAACAAAGATGGTTTGGTAGGAGTTAAAATTAAAAGGTTATGATAAATATAATTAAAAAGTAACACAGCGGAGGGGATGGCATCGAAAGTTGCGAATGGGAGCAGCACTAGCGGAGGTATTCGCGAAAGGCAGGGAGTGATCACTGGCAATGGGGATGGCCGCAACCAAGTTTCAAGAGGTCCTTGGGCTACTGGAAGCGCACTGGACGAGATGGATCAGGAGATATTGAGCACCTACCATGCCCTTAGCTCAGGAGAAAAGTTGGCATTTTTCCATAAAGCCAAAAACTGGCATGCTAAACTTATCATTTGCCATCAGCATCAAGCAACTTTCTTCAGTTTTGTCTGGTGGTACGGGTTTGGTGTGATCTGTGGGGAGCAAGACAGTTCATGGCAAGCCCGACGGTGGAGAGGAGCCATCATAAGTTGTCGGCTCTAATCCTGTCTCCTTCAAGAATGTCGCGCAACAAAAACCCCTATCCCCTATCCTGCATGTGTATGTTGTTGATCTGGTGGAGGAGGCGCCAACCTTAAGTTTGGAAAGTCCCGAGATTGAAGCCTATCTCCAATCCTTGTCCCATCTTGCAATCTTTGGCAGATTTAATGGGTTGTGGCCAGCTTCTTCAGTGTTGTCTATGTGGGTTTCAGAAAACTAGTCCAAAAATGTGAAATCTCCTTCTGCTTCGAGGGCTTCTTTGTGGTGCATTTGCAGCAGATGGAGGATTATCAAAAATGCTTATCTGATGATTCGTGGTTTTGGGGAAACGCGGGCTTGTTTCTCATAGTGTGGTTCCCCGAGTTTGATATGAACTCATTATCTGTCTCAAAAATGCAGTGTGGGTTCAGTTACCTAACCTTCCTTTGCATTTTTGGCATGCTCTTGAGGATATAGGTAATGCTCTGGGTAAATTCTTAAAGGTGGATCATGCCAGGGCAGTAGCTGGACTCCAGACATATGCCAGATTTTGTGCAGATATCAATCTAAGTAAAGGATTCCCTGATAAGATACTACTGAAACTGGGGAATCTTCATCATGTTCAGTCCTTAGATTATGAGAATACAACCTTCCAGTGTCATATTTGCAGGGTTCTAGGTCATTTGTAGGCATCTTGCCCGCAAGGCCAAAAGAAAAATTCTCAAAGGAGAAAGAATGTGTCGTCTCGAGGTGGATGGGATAAACCCTCTTTGGCTCAGCCAAATGAAACCGTTTGTAAGGAAGATCTAGGAGTGCTTTGTCAAACAGTTCAAGAGAACTTTTGATCAATCTGATATGGCCAAGCAGCGGGGTCATCTAATTGAGGTGGATGGTGTAAAAGAGGTCATGTATCGATAATTCTGAAAAATTAGATTCAAACCAAGAGTGAGATTCTGGTAGTTTCAAGTCCTGTCGAGCTCAAATAATCTCATGTTAATGACAGTCTCGAGATCCGGTCGGTGGCAAGAGGTTAGAAAGAAAAAAGGAAAAAAGGGGCGTTTTGCAAATCTTTGGATTACTATCTCTCGCTAGAAAATGAATTGTTAAATGGGATTACTTCAGTTATATTTGGTTTTGTTTTGTTGTAGTATTGGGGTCAATTTTTTTACCCTTCCTAGTTCGTGTACCCCGGTTCATAGCTCCAGTCAAAATCGTTTATCTATAAAAAAAAGTAAAAAAGTGGATTTACATTTACAAAGTCAAATCATCCAAGTTATAAACAAATTGGTTGTAATTGATGACATTATGTATTGGACTAATATTGTGCACTAATTACAAAGAAAGGCCCCCTCTAAAAATTTCTCCGCTAAATGCACTATATCATGATAACAATTATCGTGAACATTATTAAATGCATTATATTTTGGAATTGAAGCATTGTAAATTGCAATCATGACAACAATTACCATGAACATTGTGTTATCCATATTTTCCCCCGTGCCAAATATCGATCATCTACGACCCCGCATAGAAAAAACCTGAGAAAACTCATTCAGATCTCGTAAATAGGTCACGAGATGGACTCAATAATGGAATAGCAGGTTAGAAAAGAAGGGGCAAAGCAGAGGAACCAAAAGCAAGAAAGGGGAAAGCGGACCATCGGCGAAAAACTTGGTTCTTTGCCCTTGTTATCTCAAAAGGGGTAAAAGTCGCAAAATGGTCCGCATGACTCGCCCAAGGAAAAAGTTAGTGTTTGGGCCTGAGTCAAAGCCAAGCAAGGAATCGAAGGAAAAGGCAAAAGATAAATTACGGATCCGTAGGCCCAATTTTTGTTCCAATCTAGCTGCCACGTGTCCCATATCAAAAGGGGACCCATTTTTCAAGTTGTTTTCCTGCCCTTCTGTACGGACCCGATACAAACTTCGAAGGGGCATATCTTCGACTCGGGTGGCTCTAAATATTTCAAATCGATGCCGTTGGAAAGATCTCGGCCTCACCCATGCCATGGAGGTCTGAGACTTAAATTTTTGAGGGGATTAGGTAAAGGAAAATGGAGGAAACGTCTTCAGGCCTTCAATATAGGATCCATCTGTCTCAACAACCAGATCGGATTCGATCTATTTCGTCGTTTCCTCTTCTTTCAAGGTGCCGAATCAATGAATCATGAAGTAAAGACGGATTTAGGGCATATTTTATCAGAAGCATTAACAACGTGTGGTTGAGCTTCAACCCACTTTTCCCACTTCCCTCTCTCTTTCTTCTCTCTAATCAAATCTATAAATACAAAGCGGGATTCATGAAGGGTTGTTCATTCTTCTTCCCCCCCTCTCTCTTTCTTCTCCGTGGTCGAATGTGGAGTTTAAGCCTCCTCCCTTGGCTTTGTAATGGCATTTTCTTGCCTCTTTCCCGCTAATGTCTTGTCTTGTGTGAAATCCTGGAGCAATAAAATTTGTTTCGTGATGCGTTTTGTCCATCCTTTGCTCATTTTGTTGTCTCTTCTCGCCTCTCACCATTACAAGGTATACTATTTGTTGTCTCACCTTCTCTAAAGGATCATTCCCATTTGCATGTCCCACATGCTGGGAATGATCCAATGTTATGTAAATCACACCAAATGACTCTTTCTTAGAAAAGCAAATCCATAACTCATTTGGGGGTGTTATGCTTTATGATTTTACACTAACACATTGATTTAATAGGTAATTTCAAATGACATTAAAAATGTGGAAGGAGAAAAATACTGTTCACAACTAAACCTAAACACGAGATGACTATACTTTTGTAATTACCTTTCGCATATGTAATTGATTTAACCCAAGAAAAAGTATAGGAATGTGGGACGAATGATAATTCCTTCTACTTATTTAAATTCCAAGTTAGGATTAGAACATGATGTACTATTCACATTATTAATTAATCATTAACATTTGGCTCTAAATACACATACATAGCAGCATGCAAATAATAGGTCGATTAGAACATGTGCTAAGTAGAGTGATACATGAGAAGAAGATGAGTGCACTTAACTCTTTCGACTGGTTTGGAAGTCGATCTAGGTGTAACATAAAGGTGAATTAACTATAAATCTCTTAGAGATGATTCATTTTTGATTATGGAGTTACAAAGTGTGTACAAGGATGAAACCATTCTTTTCAAACCAAATAGTTTGGCAATTGTTTAATATTGGACAATTTGGTCCTGGATACAAAACGCCACTCTACAACTTTATGAACATTTACGAGTGACTGGAATATGCTTCACTATGAAGTATTAGGTATCAGTAAATGTTCAAAATGCTCTATAATCAACTCGATTTAAGCTAAAACCTTAATCTAAGGTAAAATCCATACAAAAATGTTAGTAGAATGGTTAAAATGCAACCCGTACACCTCCTATGTTGGCATTAATTTGAAGAGGCCTCAAATCACATGTCATTCTCCACCTAGAAATGTGACATAATATTGTATAGATGTAATCGTTTTTTATAATCTTGTCACTTAATAATGTTTTGTAATGACTTGGCTTGTTTGTGATTGGCTTAGATTTGAGGGCTCTTGGCTTAGGAGGTTTGACTCTTGAACCTAGTTCAAACTACTTTAGACATGTGTGGGTGGGGGTTGTTTCTAATGTTTTTGTTGCTTTATGGAAAGTTAGGAGAGCTTTGTATGCCTTTTGAATACTTTATGATTAAGTATCTTTTGAAAGTTCCAGATATTGCCAAGTGAGTAAATGAACACATTATACTTGTTTAAATATGGTTTAGTGGATAATTTCACGTTAAAGCTAACTGTAGTGAAATTACCTACCCATAAAAAGATGTTAAATTGAGAACATGATCATTGGGTGGCCTTGGATGAGAGCGTTGCCCAAGACCAAACCATTTGGCAGTTTGGTCTTATTGGATGGTTTACTCCAGAAGGAAGATAGATGGTTTACTGAGCTCTATGCATGACAATTATACGAAGTGGACCACTTGTGACTAATGTGAGCATTTTTTTAAGTGGTTGAGCAATCCAATGAGGAGAGAAATTCTTGTGATAGGACTAAGTATATAACAATTAGGCTCTGAAAAAGGTGCATATGTTATGATTTAACGTATTAAGTCAATATTGATATTATTATCAAGTGATAAAATTACCAAATTTAGATGTCTAAATGCCCCCTTTAATTTAGGATATGGAATTTTCTTGCTCAAAGGAAAATATACCCGAGTGCACAAGCATACTTTGTCTTTGATGGACATGTTTGGTTGCTTGAGTGATTGAAATATTATCAAAGCAATACTTGAAACATACAAAGGTGGTCAATGTCCATATAAAAGAATTAAAATTTAACTCAAAATTTAAATTGAACTTGAAAATTGAATTTTGAAATTGAACAAAGCATGAAAGGAAGACATGTGTTTTCCTTGTGAATGTAGAAGCTTCTTGTTGAACCACTTGGAGAAAGGGGTTGAAATTACATGAATGTAGTGTGAATAAAAAGGGAATAGGATATCCCAACACCGAAGTAACCAAAAGAGATTAGGGCTTACCCAATGCATCGAATAACCAAATAATTTGAGTGTTATTAAACCCGGTTATCCTCAAAAAAGAGTGACAGGAATGGTGTACTAAGGAAACACTAGGCCCACATGTATCATGGGTGTCACTAGACCCAGAGCAAAACCATCTATGCATACGGCAACCCCACCATTGGAGATGGATCTAGATTTTAAATGTGTAAAGTAGTACAAGTTGAAGGGAATGAAGTAAACTCATGCCCCCATCATGTGTTGTAAAAGTTCTTTAAAATGTGAAAATTTAGAAACAATGATGCACATTCTTATGCCCTTGTTATGTTAATGTGATAATGTAAATGCACGCCAAATAGAAAATGTGTAAGTGATGTTAGATTGAGCTATCATTATGGCCCTACGTTTTGTCTTGAAATGTAACTAGTTTTGTACTAAAACTATCTATCTGTCCCTAAAACTATCCCAAAGACTTACGGGAACCTCTATTTTCCAAAAAATTCCAAAATTAGATGTCAAAATCTCGAGGATAGTATCATCTATTAGACGATAACATATAATGGTTTCATCTTCTAGTGGACAGTTTTGTCTAGATTGAAGTATAGTAAATGATTTTTTTTCATTTACCCATGTCCCTATAACTTCTTCCATTATATTTTATAATACATGTAATCTATTTGTATGTCTAAATTGCATTAACATTCTTGTGATAACCCCACCAAATAACTCCTCTTTTAAGGTGCATATCTAATAGATTACTCAACTCAATAGAATTGAAGTGTGTGAATGTCGATATAACATATAATCATTGTTGGAACACATAGAAGATAATTTTAGTTATCCACCATGTAGAACTCATGAGTCATCCTTACAGGAGATTGAATGATAGAAATCAGGGCACAAAGAGATACCAAACACAACAAGCATACAAGTAGAAAAATATAGAAGCACATTGCCATACAAATACAATAATCAATGGCATAGACAAATTCATAGGAAAGGCCAAGGGCCACATACAAGGGACAAAATAGTGTCGCACACATGTGCAAGAGCCAAATGGGTTCATAAGCAAAGGCACTTGAGACTTGAGACACACACACACACACACACACACACACACACACACACACACACACACACACAGAGAGAGAGAGAGAGAGAGAGAGAGAGAGAGAGAGAGAGAGAGAGAGAATGGCCACACACAAAAGACATGAAAATAAGAAATCTAATATGTAGTGATAAAAAATAGATAATATTTAATAGGCAGGTGAAATGGGATATATTAATCCTACATAGTCCATATGTGTTAGTCCAAAAAATATAAATAAATAACATATATCATTATGTGTAATATAAGAACAATCAAGATGTAAAAGAGCATTATGTAATAAATAAAACAATGGAGCTTGATAATGTAGAAGATACCCTAGGATTATCGCGCCAATGGGAGAGCATTAAGCCCAACACATATGATCATGTAGAGTCTTGTGTATCTTGTATCATGCTTATATACCTTGTGAAATGCATGTGTGTATAGAATAAAGAATATGTTATCTATCGAATCTTTAAATTTCAACAACATATGTAAAGTAGAGAACCAACGCATCAATTCATGCTTAGGTCATGATTTTGTATTTTGAGAATATTTGAAAATTTTGTTTTTTTATAATTTTTTATTAATAAGAATATTTAAAAATAAGTTATACCATATGATATGATCAAGAGGATGAGGGGAGGGACCCAAAAGTGTAGGAGGCTTGGACCTCAATGAGATACTATCCAAAATAGGAGTAGGATTTGTCACTTTAAGACAGGTTATAAGATGTGTGCTTAGGAGATTGATTGCTTATAGGAGGGGACCCAGGAGAACGCATTTGAAAAAATAGTATGAGTATTATGGATAGGCATAGGTGCAGAACCAATCCTTTATTAGAATAAAATAATGGGTGAAGGAGCCTCAAAAGGGGTACCGTTAATCATAACAACTTAACGGTAATATACTCATTTGACACATTGATGAAGAGTAGAAAGAATAACCCCAAGCTTATGAATCCAAGGGTATTACAGAAACATGTCACATGTCCCAATAGTAGGACCAACTAAAAAAGTGTCGCCACAATAACATATCCCACTATAAGAGGAGGAACAATGTATCTAATAAACTAATTAGAGGATTGTGCATTACATTAGACTTAGTATAGCCCAAAGAAGTAATCAATGTGAGAGTGCTCATCTTGTGCCTAGAACCACTATCAACCAAGACAATGTGGATAGGTTATTGATAAACAAAATATCAAACATAAAGTGTATTATAAGTAGCACCATCATCAAGTATGTCATTGTCCTCAAGTGTAATGAGAGGCCTAGGATCCAAATAAAAAGTAATTATATGAATGAGAGAACAAAGTGGATGATTATATGTAGCTTCAAGAGATTATGCCTCAGATGAATGATGCACTTTCGATTTTATCTTAGATATAGAAAGTGTGGTGATTAGGAAGCGGGTCATTGAATATCTTGAGCATAATAGGATTCTCATTGACTCAAGTCTTAGATTCCTTTAGAGGAGAATCAAAATACATAGCATATGTATCAATCAAATGTTGGATAACATTCTGAAGCTTGAAAAATTAGTTAGTAGAGTGTTTAATACATCTATGGTAGTCACAATAGGCATTCGAGTTGAAATTTTTAGCTCAAGGGTTGCTTGTATATCAACCTCAAGAAGTGGTGGGATAGATACACTGCTACATGAAGAAATTTTTGTAATATAGCATTTGGTGGGCAAGGGCAAGAAAACCTTGTGAATTTGAGTAGGAGCTTAAAGATAATTTTTATAGGTTGAGATATGGAATTAATAGTTATTTTAGATTCAATTTTATCGTCATTGGTTTTTCCTTTGTAATTAGTTTTTCCTTGGAATTTAGATGTAGATGTCGTGGTGGACCCATAATTAATCTTGTTCAATAATAAGAGCTTCGGATTTATTCTTTTAAATTATGGCATAACTCATCAAAGGATCAAAATTTTCTATTAAAAAATTTGTCTTGTCTTTAACCCATTTTTTGTAGTAAGCATGTGCTTTAGCATTCAGATTCTCCAACCTGTTTAACATTATGTCTATAATATCATCGCTGTAATTATTAGTATAGAAAATTGTCCTTGATTGAGCTTTGTTTAACAAAACGTCATGCCTTGCTGGTTGGCTCTCTACGACAGTGAACAATGAATGCCTTTGAGTGTGATTATGGTATCTTGTATTTATTTCTTTTATCAAAATTTTAGCTCTCCTCTCCCAAGACCACACCAAATCCACATCAAACATTACAACCTCTTGAATTGTTCCCCCATACTATCTGATATCATATTTTCTAATATAAAATGTGTCTTTTCATCATTTGTTTGTGGAGCGTTTGTTGGAGGAGGAGGAGAGTCATTGTCTTGTACATCATGCACATTTTGTTGGTGTTGGTTGATGCGAGTAGATTGAATCATATCATGAGTGTCAAAATAGTTTCCCTTGTCAGCATCGCCAGTATCGAAGCCCAAATACTCCTCGTCAAGGGTGATGTTGTTGAAAAGATGTGAGGTCGTTACACTTAAAACACCTCCTAGTGAGAGTCCAAGAAATTCTATGGTTTCAGGATGAACTGCTCCAACCCATTGATTGTGTAAGAAACCTTATAAACTTGCTTGCATCTTCTTTTTGTTCAACCGTACGTGTTGGTCATATTGGTGGCCTCCTTGCAAGTGGAATGTGCTCAGAAGATATATTACCTACAAGATGCAAACAACAAATTGTTAGAAGCCATTATACGGTTAGGCCTTGTAAATTCTAAAAATTAGTAACATAATAAAACATGCTAAATATTAAATATTACAATTTACCTTGCACGTTTGGAGACGCAAGCGTAACATTTTGATCTTGTGCATCAAAATGAGTTTGATCATCATCACCCATTTCAGTAGTTTCTGAATACAATAAATGTAAAAAAGAACAATAGAAATATTAAAATATAGTACTACCTACATAATCTATATTAGTTGTTTGAATTAGTTAATTATATCAAAAGAAAACTTCATACCTGTAGTTAAATGTGATGGTAGACGTGATGCACATAAGCGACCCCTAGGTCACTTTTGACGAGGAGCTCTTACTGGTGTTGATTCTACTGAATCCATGTTAGAATCAACAGAGACCTCTGCAGGGGCTTTACCTCAAGCAATTGCCTCCTTATGAGTTGTTGCAACTATAATTATTCTCTGCAAAAGAAAATCTTACAATTATTATTTTATTGAAAAATATTGAATTTGAAATCGTTATAACAAGAAAACTGTAAAAGTAACAATTACCTATTGTTCTTCAAGACTGAGACCAATCATTTTATCATTAATTGCAGTTGGAATTTTAGCTTTCTGAAATTTCGTAGAATGCTTCCTAATAGAAAGCAATAATAAAATTGCAACAAGAGAATATAGTCTTGGATTTATCAGATTGATTGGCATTGCGGGCATGGGAGACATCTGTTTTTATTCGGTTGGACAAATATGTGCACCAATCGAATTATTGACCTGCTAGTGTCCGCAATAAATATTGAACTACCCAATATGGAATGTCTGCAGATCTTCCCTGTAATATAATCCTAGCCGAAAAATTGATGCAACTGCAAGAAAGAATTGGTTTGTAATACCTTGAAGAAGAAGGCCTCATGATGAACGATTAAGAGGAGCTGCAATAACAAAAAAATGTTAGAGGCTTGGGTGGTGGACAAATGTTAAGAGAAAAATAATTTGAAAATAATAAACTTACCATCAACCTACACATTGTAATGAGACTCCAAAAACTTTTTGTCTTCGTCTGTGAGGACAACCTTTGTAGTAACGGGTGGCTTATTTTCAAATGATAATACAATTACCCAATGTACGTCTGCGGGCTCAATTGTGAATGAAATTTGTCGACATCTTAGATGCATGAGGAGAATGGAAAATTTTCCATCATTCTCATTGTAAGAGGCAAGAAGGTAATCAAGCACTGAAGTATCAATATCGAATTGGGGCATGTCCACAAGCCCGATAAATTTTGATTTTTGAGCCAATCCTTTTGTGTGTCTTTTGCTTTCAAAAGGGCTACAATCTGTGGGCACATGAGGTTTTTGTATTGGAATTTGGGTGTAGGAGTAGATGTGGTGCTTGCCATTGTTGAAATTTGGGAGAACTTTGAAAATGGGACAAACAGAGTAATCGGAAATTTTCGTAGAAAAGTGAAGAAATGAACCTTATAGGGGTATTTATAGGGTTCTGAATGGGTCAAAGGACACGTGGCTGAAAATTATTGGCTAGCCAAGGTGGCCACCCAACCCATAATTAATAAACCCATCCAATACTTATCCGTCCAACCATTAGCCATCTAGCCCCTCAACTGACCAACCCACCGTCCAACCCTTAGTTGTCTAACTCCTTAACTACCCAACCCTTAGTTTATCAACCCTTAACCACCCAACCCCTTTAACCATCCTACCCACTCATCCAACCCTGAGCCGTCCAACCCCTCAACCATCCTTCCCACCTATCTAACCCTTGGTTGTCCAACCCTTAGTCGTCCAACCCCTTAACCGACCAACCCACCCATCCAACCCCTTACCCGTCCAACCCACTCGTCCAACCCTTCGCCGTCCAAACAACCCGTCCAACCCCTTAACCGTCCCAACCCCCCTCTAACCCCATAACCATCTAAACCCAACCATACAACCCTTAGCCGTGCCCAACCCTCAACCGTCTAACTCACCCGACCAACCTTCTCACCCAACATGCATGTTAACCTTCCCGGCCTACTTTGCGAAACCAGGGAAAATTGCTCTCTGTGAAATTGCCTTTGCCATGAAACATTTTTTTAGAAATTTACCAATGATTCAAAATTTGATTTTTGAGATTCGCCACAATTTCTAAACTAATTTTTCTAGAGGGACCTTCTTAAAATGAACCCGATTCTAAAGCTTGAATTTTTTTAGTAGAGTATTTAATACATATATGGTAGTCACAATAAGCATTCGAGTTGAAACATTTAGCTCAAGGGTTGCTTGTATATCAACCTCAAGAAGTGGTGGGATAGTTACACGGTTACACTTAAGAAACTTTTGTAATATAGCATATGGCGGGCAAGGCAACCTTGTGAATTTGAGTAGAGCTTATAGATAAGTTTTATAGGTTGAGATATGGAATTAATAGTTATTTTAGATTCAATTTTGTTGTCATTGGTTTTGCCTTTGTAATTAGTTTTTCCTTAGAACTTATATGTAGATGCATTATGCAGGTGGACCCATAACTAATATTGTTCAATACTAAGAGCTTGGAATTTATTTCTTTTAAATTATGGCATAACTCATCAAAGGATCAAAATTTGTCACACATGATAGATTCTTATAAGAGAGATATGATACTCTAAGTAAATAGATCTTGAAGTTCATTATCTTCCCATATGTTGCTCATATTTGTAAGCATTATCTTGTAGTGTAGGAGATAGTCATTGATTGGTTCATCAAAGCCTTATTACATTTTAGCCATTTGAACTTAAAAACCTTATCACCAATTTTAATGGAGAAGTGTGCAAGCAATTGATTATCCAATGGATTGAAATCCTTCATAGAGTGAATAAGTAGGTCATAGATCCATTGTAAAGCATATTCCAAGTAAGGCTTATAAGAAAAATCTTATTGAGAAGTTGATAATTGTAAGTATAATTGAATCAAAAACCATGAGATGAGAGAAAATTTTGCTTGAGATTGCCTTCATCTTCATAAATAAGAAGCTTAGGAGATACAAACCCCGGAGGTAAAGGAAAAGACACCACCTTAGGTGTAAGTGGATTATAAAGTAATTAGTTATAATCCACAATATTAAAGCATTTAGATACACCTACCTATAATTGCAACACTTTAGTTTTAAATTCACGAATGACATGTTTGAGGGAACATGTAATAGAGAGAGACTAAAAAGCCACGTGGTTGTGCATGTGAGATATAAGAATAGTAGTAGAATTTAGTATGAACATTATAACTTATTGAAGGGGGCTAATAGATGCCCCCATAGTAGGAATGGATGCATGCACAATAAATGTGTTAGTAGTAGAGGAAGCCATAACTGACTCAATAATATCATATACATGGATTTTAGATGCAACCAAACATTTATGCTCATCCTTGGATATACAAAGGGGTGCATCATTGTGTTGATTATTTTGACATAGAAACTTGGTAAATACTTGTTCATTTATAGTATAGAGGTGTCGGTATGAGGATCATAATCATCATTCAAAACTTCATTTTAGGAAGATCCAACAGAGGAAACCATAACTATATTGAAAAGTAGAAATGATTATGATGTAGTGAGAGAAGAGCAATGAAGAACAACCCTAAATATTGAAGAGTATTGTGCATAGAGATGAAACCATTCCTTTTGGACCAAACTATTTGACAGCTTTGTACTATTGAATGGTTTGGTCTAGATAGCAAATGACACTCTTCAACTTTTTCAACCTCTCTGTGAGTAACTGGAATATGCTTCACTATGAAGTATTATGACTCACAAATGTGTGAAACCCTCTTTAATCCACCAAATCAATCCAAAATTATAACCTAGGGTAAAACCCCTACAAAAAGGTTAGTGGTCGGGTTGAATTACAATATTACATCACTTACATCGACACTACTTTGAAGAGGCCTAAAACAACACATAGTTCACCTAGAGATGTGACATAACATTGCATGGATGCAATTATATTTGATAACCTAGTCACTTGCTAATGCTTCATAATGACTTAGATTGTTTGTGTTTGACTTGGCATTGAGGGATCTTAGCTTGGGAATCTTGACTCTCAAACCTAGTTTGGATTACTTTAGACTTGTGTGGGCATTTCTCCCAATAAGTTTTGCTACTTTAGAGAAATTTAAGAAAGCTTTGGATGCCTTTTGAGTGCATTATGGTTGATTATATTTTAAAAGTGTTAGATATTTCTAGGTGAGTAAATGAGTGCATTATACTTTCTTATATAGGGTTTCATGGATATAATTTTACATTAAGACCGATCCATGTGAAAGTATTGACCCATAAATAGATATCGATGTCACAACCCATGTTCATACATTTTTTGTTTTGGAACCTTTTAGATGACTAGGTAGTTGTTTCCATAGTGATACAACATTATATTATACTTTTATTTGATTTGGTTACCAGTGGAATGAAACATTTATTATCAATTGATTGATTAACAATAGATGATATTGAGGATTTGTATTTCAGTTTTAGACTATTTTTTATATATGTTATTTATATTTCATTTTAGTTAATTTGATTATGTGAAATGGATAATACATTGGGTACTCATGTTTTGTGTGTGTATAGGTGTTTTTATCTCGAGAAAAGGTATTATCGGGAGAGGTGGAAAGATACACCGAATGGGTATGGATAACGAAGTTTTCTATATATGGTTCAATACATGGAAAATGGTGTAAATTGTAAGTGATGGTTATAAGGTTTCCTTTGTTGGTTTTGTTCCTTTATTGGTGTTGTCTTATGTTACGCAACATGTTCTTTTAGTTACATTGCGATGAAAAAATGGATTGCATGCTCTCACCATGAAGAGGAGCGAAATATCGTATTTAAGTGCTTGTTGAGTGATGCATTGTCACTTTGTGATGATGACATGTTTATCATCATATTTATGTTGTGATATGATAAGCATCACTTTTCTTGTTCATAGAATGATGTATTAACCGCAATAATAAGGAAAAATGTGTTATTACGGATTTTAACAAAAGGGTGTTTCATTGTGGGGTAGTACTTGGATTGTCACCCTAAGAGGCCTCAGACATCTATGTTATATTATTTTTTAATATTACCTTATTTATCTATCATACCCTCTCTAGTAAAACCGAGACGTCAAGATCACCTTATTTATCTCGTGATACCCTAATTATTTTCTTCTTTAGTCAAACTAAGATGTCGAGGAAGCCCTATGTTCTATGCACCTATCGGCCCGAGTGAGGCCTAGGATGGTGTGGTATATAAGCCATATTACTTTACATAGGAGCGTTTTTTATTATATATGATTTATGTCGCATGTGAGATTAAATTTCCCATAGGATTTAAGTGTTTGGAGCTCGCCACTCACCAAGCTAACCGCCAACTCACTCAACCACATGGCATTGCATTGAAATTTAACTCTTACACCACATTGAAACCCAACTTGCATTTCATTCTTAACCAACTCTTTGAGCTAAGTAACAACTCACTAAGCCATCACCCAACTCATATCGCATAACTATCTAGCTC
The DNA here is from genome assembly GCA_018340775.1 of Taxus wallichiana var. yunnanensis. Classification (NCBI taxonomy): domain Eukaryota; kingdom Viridiplantae; phylum Streptophyta; class Pinopsida; order Cupressales; family Taxaceae; genus Taxus; species Taxus wallichiana. The sequence goes on from CM031242.1 coordinate 32,727,343, forward strand.
ACTAAGCTTGAGCTACTAAAAAGCTAGTTGAAACTATAGCTCTGTTTAGAAAAAATGGTTCACACTTTAACCAACATAAAAACCACATATATATTTATATAAAATTGTACCTATTTCCTAGCATGTGTGAGAATTTTTTTATAAGGAATTAAAATTGAGCTCACAAGTGAGCTTATACAAGCTCGTTGAGCTAATAATTGAGCTTGTAATACATTGCACTTATTTGAGCCTTGTATGGACAACACTTAAAACTTTTCGAGCTCTACCATGAGTTGAGCTCATATTGCCGCAATGGTGACTCACCTCGCAACATGACCTCACCGATCTAAATGTATAACACGTGGCTCGAACATGCTTTAACTAGAGCTAGTCTCCTAGAGATCAAATGACCCAATCTAAACTTGAAAATTTATATGACAAAGATCAACTAACCAATTAAACCCATTGACCGTATCTTGTCGGTGCATTTTATATGGACTGCCATGCTGGAATTTGACTCAAACTCAAGACCCCACCATCCCATCGGTAGATCTTAGTGAAACAAACGGACTTCCCTAAGCCCTCTCTGTTAAGTCTCCACGTTTCCCATTTCGCTTTCCGACAACAACAAACCAACAATATTTTACAGCTCCCACTTATTTTGAAATTTGAATATCCCTCCAATACAAAATAAAAATTTCCCCCAAACCTAGCTTTAATCTTATCTAGCTCCTATTTTAAATCATATTATTTACACCACAAGTTTCAAAAATTGAATTCCGTGGTCGATAGTGGTATGTGATATGTTGTGTGGTTGTATTCGTCGATTTGGAAATAGGATTTGCAGAGATATATGAGATTGAGTTGATATAAAAACATTGTACTGCAGTTTGAATATGTGGGTTGCAACAAAAATAGTGTGGATGAGCCCTCAAAGATACTTGACAGTTGGTAAAAGGTGTCGAAGATACTTGAGAGTCGGTAAAAGATGCTAAGGAAGGTAAATAGTCTTCATAATACAAAATGAAAAGAAGGGATAAATTATTTCAAGATACCTCTCCCTTTTATATAAAATGGAATACGCTCCGTTGTAATTATACAATTGAGTGGTTATAGTTGAATGGATTCATAAAATAGTTTATTAGGGTGCGATAAATCAAAAGGAATGACAAAGCATGGGGATGAATACAAACAACTATTATTGTGTTGTTTTATGGGTTTGTGGTAAGTTTTTACTAGCCATCAGTTGAAAATGAATAAGAATTTTTAAAGTAGGTGCATGAATTTTTGAATAGTAAGGCATGTATTTAGAGATTATTGAAATTAGTATTTTTCATTATTTCTAAGTCACAAAAAGAAGAAGGGAAGGTTGAGAAAGAAAACATATTAATTTCACAATCAATAAAACATTATGTTAATTTGAGGGCCACTTTCGATGTACCATTATCCCCATTGACATAAGGACAATGATATATTGGGGTTTATATAGTATTGCAGACCAATCCATGAAATTTGGGTCACAATTTGTATCAACTAAAAAAACAATTGGAATGCCCAAAGTTGTCATTCTCGAATGGTGGTCCATTCTCCTTTTGATCAACAATTATTACAATATCAAGTAGTTTTTTCATGTAATTAATCTTACATTTAACCAATTAGTGTGGAATTAAGTTTTTGATTGAATGATCTTTTTTATCATAAAAGCGATGTGAAGGCATCTAAAGAGAAGGGATTGGCATGAGAAGCTCAATGTCAAAAGAGCTTTTGGTTTTGATAGAATAAAGATTGATGAACATAGAAAAAAATTGGCACTCTATTTGGAGTTTAAACAATAAAACCCTTCGTCCTTAAGCATATTGATAAGGAGGTGGTTATGTTATGGCCTTAAAAATAACCACCCCCTAAGTAGCACACAACCAGTTTATCTGACTTTTGTAGTGTGAAGGAAAATATTCCATGGATATATAACCCTTACACAACACACCCCATAATTGGATGTAGGGAGAAGCTAACAATGATTTGTGGCTTCCCTTCCTTTGTCAACTATATAGTTGAGCATAAACAACATGCACAAACCCCCTAATCACCTACCCATAGTCAATTTATTTTTACCTTTTTTACATTTTTGCTCTTGGGATTCAGCCCTTATACCTATCATTTTTTACTTCGGCAACTTAATCGACCCGCTTGTGTGCACGATATGCATATAATATGACTATGGTTTTATTTAATATAAGTGGTTTTGACGATTGTTTGAATTTCTTTGTTGTTTTTGTTGGGGAAACATGGGAACCATTTTATGTGTGTTGCATAAGGCTTGCAAAATATATAACTACATGTAAATTTAATATAAATGATACATACATGTTCCTCTAAATTGTCAGTGGAAAATCTCTAGTACTTAGACAAGAAATATCTATCTCATTGTCATTAGATTATGCATAACCTATTGTAGATTGCGCAATAAATGATTCGCTGGTAAAAAAGTTATAATTGACATTGATATGTCATCTTTGTTGATGAAATGAATTGTTAGTTGATTTCTTCTAACCTTTTTTTGAGGTAGAGTGTGCATAATCCTTATGGTGTTGGAAAACCATCTAAGACTGCACTCCCTTGTGATGTGTGTTTTGCTTATGCCAAGGGGGATTATGATAATGTCATATATGTGGATGGAATTAGATGAAGATGTGAAATAATGCTTCATATTTTCCTTGGACTCAATATTTTCAGTGTTTCAATATGTTTAGTGCATGTATTTAGAAGTTTATAAATTCATCTTTGTATAAATATAAGGTGATAAATTGCTAAAGTACATTAAATTTTCACCTTACTCCATGAGGTTATCACATAAGTGCACAACATAGTTAGGGAGATCATTGATGTAGTATTTCACCTACTTCTCTTTACACTAGTGAAACTAATAGAATTTTATGTAATCATATTCATTGTGTTTTAGTGGGTATAATTCCTTCTATAAAGTGCTACCAAATTCATCTTATGTATAAATGGGATAGTATGCTTCTTGCATTTTGTGTCATATATTTTACAATGTTGTAACATAAAATTTTCCTTCTAATAATTGGATGTTAAGATCCACTTGGAACTTTAAAAATGTATGATGTTGAAACTACTCATGATTATACTACAAGAGATAAGAGGTTGTGCTCTTTGGGTTGAGCTGAAACATCAACTCATGCAATTGGCCATATAAGTTGTGTTGTGATTCGAGGACATCCTTAAGGAATTTTTAGTTTTTTGTGGATGTATTATGTTGCTTTTGGGAATCATCCATCATGTTATTGTTTTGAAATTCCTTATGATGAATGTATATATAACCAATTTTTTGTCCTTTTTCTCTCATCGTGCTCATATGGTTACATTCATTAGAAAGTGCTATCTTTTGATACATATGATTTGTACCATGTCCAAGAAATACTAAACATATTAGTTTACCAAACACATTCAAATGTGGTTGTTTGATATGCATAAATCAAATTTCTATTCAATATAAGGTATAAGGTTTATGATGAACCAATATTAAGGCTAATAGTGAAAGCTAATGTAACCAGAAGGAGAATTCTTCCTTGATGGTGTTCCTAGAACGATGAAATAATATAGAACTATATATGTGTTTAAAGTTAGATTCTCTAGGGTAGAATAAATATTACCATATTTGGTTTGTGTGTGTATTCACTCCACTTTAAGGATACTTAAATTAAATTTGAATAGGTTATGTTGTGAAATTGTATTTACAATACATGCATATACATGTATGATTACATGATGGGCTTTCAACAAAAAATGGGTAGAAAAACTAACCATTGTGTTTAGACACCCTAATTTCACATATGTCCTAAATCAATTAATTCCCCTTCCTCATTTCTCACAAAAATACACTTCGAATTAATCAAATATAATTTGATTAATTATCCATTTCAAAATCCAAAAAATAACCCAATCCTCACCACATGTCATTATTCTCCATGTTTTTCTACTATTGAATTAAAAATTCAAATTCAAATCCTCACCCACTCTTCGTGGTCCCCACTCACCTAAAATCCTCCACTTATGAATTAAAAATCTAAAATCAAATCCTCACCCATTCTTCGTGGTCCCCACTCACCTAATCTTGCCCACATTTTCAAACCATGATTACTTAAATTACTCTAAGTTAATCACTCCCCCGTACTATAAATACAACCTTACCCCTCCCCTCTAAGGACACAAAGAATAAACTTGAATGCCATATCTAAGTTCTTGCATCCTTTGAGAAAAGAACATCCTTCTACCTCATCCTAATGCCCAAATAGCCTCATAATCCTTTTTCCCATCTAGTGCAAAGTAAGAGGATCATTGTTGCAGGAAGGCCTTGCTCCGTCTTGAAGAAAAGCACCTACATATCACACAATCAGGGCTCAATCCAAGTTTCCTAGCCCATTCTCGAGGTTTGCTACGGAATGCGAAAGAGGAGGTAATATTGTTTGTATTTTACTTCCTTGTTAGTAGTGTATTTTTCCTAGCTACATTCTGGCACGCCTGATTACTTTCGATCTGTTACCATTAATTTCCCAATTAGTGGTTTTATCTATTCTTTGTTTATTATTGTTCGTTATTATTTCCTTTTCTGTTCCTTATGGCCTTCTTTGGTTAACCTTCACGCTTTGGGTAGTATTTTTGTTGTGTGGTGTCTTATGGTGTATCTGCAGGTTATAACAACAATGAAACTATGACGCTCATCCTGTCTTTGATCTCCTCAGTGCTTGGTGTTTAGTTCCCAGTTTTGATTTTGCTATTCACTTGTAATTTGTAGAAACACATGAACTAGTCATTAGTTTATCATCTTACTGTCATGGGACAACCAATCCGGAAAATATATTTATTTATTTACTTTTGCTAAAATAATTGCTTTGTAGGAAGTTAATCATTTTTCTTCTTTTTATTTTAGTTAATCATTTTGTGATCTAACTCTTTATTTCTATTTATTGTTCTTTTTTAACCTTGTTGTCAAAATTTTAGCTTCTCAGGTGAAGTACAAAAGTCAGAAAATAAAAAAAACTAGCTCCCGGGACATTTTTCTCACGTTCAAAATTTTCATTCAGAGTGCTACCGTAGCCCATCTTCCGGAAGCCATAAATTTTTCTCCCAAACTCGGAATGACTTCGCTTTTTTTTAACAGAAAGGTATCGAAAAGATCTATGCAATGGAAAAATAATTTTTGATTTAGACTTACAGAAAAATTTTGGTTTCATTTCTTCTAACACCTATCTTTTTAACAAAAAACAACAAAATTATAGTTTTTTTTTTTATTTTTAATTTTATTTTATTTAACGTAACAACCTCACACGTATGCTCTTTCCTCGCACTTCAAAAGTGATCTTGGAAATAAAAATGTGAGGCCACCCAGGCTTCCGTAAAACAATTTTTTTAATAAATTTTTGCCTTACATTTCAATTTTTGACGACAACACTTCTAGGTAACGTTTTCGCACTCTTCTTTCGTCGTTTTTTTTTTTTTGTGAAAATAATCATTATCACTATTTCACAATCATGATTAATTGTAATAATTATTAACTTTAAAAAATAAAAATAAAAATAAAAATAAAAATAAAAACTATTCTAATTGTATCCGCGTATGCTCTTTTCGCGCCTTGAGCGATCTCGGAAAATCAGAAATGGTCACAATTTTTTATTTTCTTGTTCTAACATTGCAGGATCCTCTAGCTTTGTTTTCCAACTGTCATTTCAATCATTATTTTCCTTTGTCATATTATTAATATCGGTTTGGTTGTTGGTTGTGTATGCTCTTTTCCTGCGCCTTCGAGCGATATGGAAAATCAAAAACAACCATGATCACTTTTCTAACATTTCATTTGCAAGATAACTACTAATTTCTTTTCTCGCAAGACCGCATTGCTGAAATATTATAAAAAAACAAAAACAACAAAAATCCCGCAAAAATACCACTATTCAAAGAAAATTGTTGAAACTAAAAAAATAGTACGCTCAGGTACACAATTATTTTCTACTAGTGATTTATTTCAAGTTGGAAAGAACCCTGCGTTTAATCACTTTATCATTTTATTTTTACACGTAGACGAGGTGGATTTCATCACCACCAAAGCTACATCGGTGACGTGGACTTGACTACCACGCACCAATAGCATTTACATCTGCATTGCACTTTGAGACCTAGTCTCATCACAACGTTCGGTATTTACCTCCCTTGCTCTTCACTTACAGGTAATGTTGTCATGCAACTGCATGCGAGTCACGCCTAAATAGTTGTAACAACAAAGCCTAGGCATCGTCCCTGTAAATTTTCGGGAGTTATAAGGACACCATACACATTCATCCCTCCATCACCTTCCACCTTTTCACAAAACTTGTTTTGGATGTGGTGATTCACTCAAACAGGCAAGTAAGAATTGGTGAGTCTCCTCCAGTGCTCTAAGGGCTCCCCGTACCAATTCTATCCCCGTATAGAATTAGGTATATCAGGACTAGGGTATATCAGAGGATGCATCTTTTTTTGGAGTAATAAGAGCCTGCATCCATCAATCCACAACATACTTGTATGATTGCATGAAACAATGATCATTCCTGAAGAATTTACCTCATAAGCCAAAACAATTGGATCCACATGATTGCTTGTTGTTTGAAAACAAAATAGTTTAGCATTGTTTTATCATAAAACTTGGTTGATATCAATGTGTTCATTGTAAAATTTCAAACCCTAGTTGTGTTCCACAAAAATTAGTTCTCGACCAATTCAATACCAAGCGAAAACATCTAAACAATCCAACAACACAGACCAAAACATCGCACCAATTTTATTAGCTTGCTTCATCCAACAATACATCTGTCATAGCTTGTCTTCACTATATCCAACTGATATTGAGTGACTATCATTCACTCCCCATATCATCAATTGTCAAAACATCCTTCATAGCTTGTTTCCAACTATATCAAACTAATATTGGGTGACTTGTTTGAGTTCACTCATTATTCTATCCACCATCATGTTTATCCAAATCATAGCCAACACAAATCCTTTCATAACTCATTTTGAGTTATATCACAACCATATTACGATTAACCTGTTTAGGTTACCCTCCCGTCAATGGTCCAAAGCTTGTTTAAGCCAAATCTATACAACGTGCAAAAAATCCTCTAATAACTCTCGTCTCGAGTTACATCATCATCATATTGAGATAACTTGTTTGAGTTACTCTCATATCATCATCACGAGCTTATTCGAGCTAAATCCAAAGTAATCAAGTTCTCATTTCCACACACCTATTCAAAATTTCTACCCACTTTTAGCTTAATCAGACACATTTCATCATGGTATTCACTCACAGTCACAATCATGAAAATGACGATGAAGAAGTCGCACAACCAAAACTCACCAATGAAGAACAAGAACAAGTCAATAGGGTGATAAAACAAAACAAAAATGAATATCACATTACGCATCCTAGCCATGGGGAAAACTACCCCCGACTTCGGGATGGAAAATTTAAACAAACTCATCGACAACGGTGAATCAAGTTATCACAAAGAAAAATCAAACAATTCGAATGGTTCTTCTGGTCAAAGAGTTATTCACTAAAATCCAATACTTAACAAAGAAACTTGAGGAAGTAATGACTAGAGTGAAAGATTAAAAGACCTCAATCTATATTCCAATACTCATGACATGTTTGATAAACCATCTCCCGCTTCTCCATTCACACAAGAATGGAAACTTATGAAAGACACCATTCAAAGACTACAAAAACAATCAAAACAATTCAACTTTGCATAATTGTGTGCTTGTCCATTTGATACGAGAGATATCACGATTACCATTTCCATCATCCTTCGAAATCCCTAAGTTTGATAAATACAAAAGAAAAGGCGACCCCATGAACATGTCAATGAATTTTACATGCAATGTCGGGAAGTTGCCTATCGAGACATGTACCTTTTACTATTATTCCCCAAAGTTTAGGACAGTGCTTTAGATCGGTTTTTCATCTACCCAAATGGTCGGTCACGACATTTACAGACTTATTGGAAAAATTTGTTAAACATTTTTTCTATAACTTAGACTCATAAATAACCATGCTTGATCTCTGCAACACTAGGAAAATGCCAAACGAAAAATTTACCTCCTTTTTACAACGATGGCGAGGAATTACAAGTTGATTTCCTGCTCAGTACCCAAGAGGCAACTAGTTAGCATTTTTGTTCCTAATCTCAATGCCGAATTATCATTCCACATGTAAATGCATTGTCTAAATAGTTTCAAAGAAGTCATCAAAAAGGGCACACAAATCGAAAAAGCCCTCATTTCTAAGGGCTTACTTAAAGCACCCTTTAGGGACCAACCTTATCGAGACACTCCTCAGAACCAAGACAAATCTAAATTCTTTAACCGAAATTGAAATATCGTCAATGACGGCGTTACTGATTCCCACCATGTTTGAAACGTTCAAAACCATCCTATCAATACATTAAAATCCCAACAACCAATCATCATCCCTAGAAAGGAAGTTCCTTCTCGGGACCAACGAAGACAGATTCACTCCTCTCAGAGAAAGTCTATCTAGTGTCTTTTTCATTTGGAAAATGCCAATACGATTACATATCCCATCGTAAAACCCTTCAAAGAAGAACAACCCAAACCAAATTGGTATAAGGACAATGAATATTGCAATTACCATTGCATAAAAGGGCACTCCACAGATCGATGCATGCAACTTCACCAATATGTCCAAGACCCGATTGAACTTGGAGACATAGAAGTTGAAAATACTTCTGAGACAAAAACAACTAATGAAAAACTTCACATGTTCAAAAATCCCTTCCCTAACCACGATAAGAATTCAAAAGATAAGCGTCAATCATCAAGCAATGTCGAGTATGACTTAGTCATCTCGACCATAGATTATGACCAAGATTTAGTGGTAACTATAAAGATCAAAACTAACTATGCAATCACCACTAGATAGAAAAAAATGTGGGTCCCTACAACAAAAAAACGCCACTTCACAACCGCATCACCTCCTAATCCACCATCTAATTTCGCAACCAATTCCTCTCCACAACCTACGTCATCATTCAATATTGTCAAACAATTAGAGAAGACCGCAACACAAACTTCTATCATGGAACTACTTAATTCTTCTCCCGCACTACAACACATCCTTATGTAAACATTGAATAGTTACGCTCGTGTCCCCGAGGACATCAATTCACAACAATTCCGTGCTTTAATCGCACATCTTACAGGCTCCAATCCTATTTTATCTTTTGGCCCCACCGACCTCGCTTAATCCCAACATCGCTAATAATCATTCTTTACACATTGAGGGTTATGTAACTCATCATAAGATCAAACGCGTCTTAATCGAAAATGGATCCGCATTGAATATTTGTTCCATGAAACTTTTACATTGTTTAGGTTACACTGAAAATGATTTACAAAATAATATCATAACCATACGTGGGTATGATAATAGCGAGCTTAAATTTCAAGGCACAATTACGTTGCCTCTCCAAGTTGGACCCATCACCTTAGACACGATCTGTCATGTGGTAGATGTCGAAGTTGCATATAACATTCTCGTCAGCCAACCATGGATTCATGCCATGAAAGCCGTACCATCAACATTCCACCAATATATTAACTTTCCTCATTTGGACAAGGAATTTACATTACATATAAATCCCCAACCTTTTGAGTATTGTAGATTCCTCAAAGGACGGTATCGACACATAACTATTGTCTATCAACAGATAAATATGCTCTGCCTCACATAATCCCTAACGAAACATGCATTGATCCTGATACACTCCCTAACAATGATCTGAAACCCTCATCTCCTAACCAAAACACATTTTCCAATCCATTATCTTCCGCTAGTCAACCATCTTCCACCAGTCCTCCTCCCACTAATCAATCATCTTCTTCCACTAATCAAGCTTCTTCTTCCAACAACAATTATTCTTCCACCACACCATCTTCTTCCTCACCTAGCCAACCTTCTTCATCCAACCACACCTCTTCCATTAAGATACCTCCTCCTGTGAATAACCAAACTTCATCCTTTAATCCACCCCCTTCTTCTTATAACCCATTCTCTTCATCTTTTAAAACTACCAAACTGACTTCCCCACCACATGAGGTACCTATTGGTCCCCCATCCCACACATTTAAAATCATTGACACAGGATGTGGTGAATATCAATTTCAAAATATGGCAGACTCCTTTTATATCAACAAATCCCCACATAGCTATGGAAAACCTAACGCTCCACATCTGAGAATCCATCCCACTTACCAAATGGGACAGTCAGTTTAGAAAAATTATGGTTATCTTGACAACAAACATATTCCAAGTTCTTTAGGATCTTGATTATATAATGATGAATTTGATCCATGTTATGAGTCCCCTCAATTCACAAAAGCTCACCGAATAATGAAAAACATGCGATGGAAGGGTAAAGGACTCGGTCCAAATGAACAAGGTCATTTAGACCCGATAAATTACACACAACATCATGGTAAATATGGTCTCGGTTTCAAGGTATTTGATGTTGCTCCCATAATAATTTCAAGTGACAATGATGACATCAGTTCTGATAATGACATCAGGTCTCCATGTAGTCTTTTTGAGGACCTCGTTGAAACACATATTTACTTTGAACATTTATCTATTAATGTCATCAATTTTGAGCCTACACATTCGACTCTCATAGACCATGACCAACCACATCATGCGGCCATGGACATGTTCCAAAATGATGAAGCCATCGAAGAATTCTTGGAACTCGTAACCAAATCCCTAATTCTGACCATAGAAAATGATTTGAAATCAATCTAAATGAATCGACCTATTTTGGCGAAGAGATAAAATATTCAAATCCTTCACCCTCAGAAAATTTGGATCAGAAGCACAAACAGAGGATTTCCCATAGTCAAAATCTCACCGCCACCCTATCCAACAAACATGTCAATAAAAAGTCCCAACATTACACACCAAAATCTTGTACCAACTCACCTCAAACACCCGACACCGATGACCTACATCAACCATTAGCATCGTTCTCCGAAAAGGATACATCTAAAATGCTTGTAGAAGAAACAAAAGACATAAACATTGGCACCACCGAACAACCAAATTTTTACAACTTGGCATTAGTCTATCTGACCAAGAATGCATGGAATTCACAACACTCCTTATTGAATTCCAAGATATATTTGCATGGACATATAAGGACATGTCAGGCCTAGACCCATCTCTTATAGTACACCATCTTGTGGTACATCCAGATGCAAAACCTGTAAAACAAAAACTATGCAAAATGCATCCCCAAGTTACATTGCTTGTCAAAGCCGAACTCGAGAAACTCTTGGAAGCCAACTTTATCAAACCTATTGATTATTCGACATGGATATATAACATAGTTCCCATCACCAAGAAAACTCCCGGCATCATAATATGTACAGACTTCCATGACATTAATAAGGCTTGTCCCAAAGTTGAATTTCCCTTGCCAAATATAGACATGATTGTTGATTCTATGACAGGCCATGAAATGCTCTCCTTAATGGATGGATTCTCTGGTTACAATCAAATATGTATTGCTAAAGGGGATCAACATAAAATGACATTTACTACACCACAAGACACCTTTTGTTATAAGGTCATGCCTTTCGGCTTGAAAAATGTTGGTGCCACCTATCAACAAGCAATGACTATCATATTCCATGACATGTTACATGATATCATGGAAGATTATGTTGATGATATATTAGCAAAATCTTAAACACGAATAAGGCATCCAAGTGTGTTGAGACACATTTTTGATAGATTACATGAGTATAAGGTTCATCTTAACCCAAAGAAATGTGTGTTTGGAGTAACCTCTGGTAAATTATTAGGGTTTATTGTCTCACGAAGAGGCATAGAAGTGGATCCTGCCAAAGTCAAATCCATTATGGAAATGCCTCCTCCTCAAAACCTAAAACAATTACAGAGTCTTCAGGGAAAGATACAATCTATTTGACGTTTCATATCACGGTTGGTGACAAGTGCCATCACTTTAATCAATTACTCAGAAAGATGCACACTTTCACTGGAACCACAATCATCAATACTCTTTTGCTAAGTTAAAAGAATACCTCTCTAGTCCACTTGTTCTTATGTCACCAGTTATTGATAAACCCATGTTGCTTTATACATCTGCCACTGAACATGCCATAGGAGCTCTACTAGCACAACATAATGATCAAGCAAAAGAACAGGTTGTATATTACCTTAGTCGAACACTTATTGAGCACAAAGTATGTTATTCCCAAATCGAAAAAGTATGCTTAGCGGTCACCTTTGCATTCCATAAGTTATGTCATTACTTACTCAATCACACAACTAAGTTGATTGCCAAAATTGATCCTCTCAAGTATTTGTTGTCCAGACCCATTCTCACTGGGAAGAATGTCTAGTTGGGTCATATTACTTAGTGAATTCGATGTTGAATTTGTTCCGCAGAAAGCAATTAAAGGACAATCTCTTGCAAACCAACTTGCCGAGGCACCCCTTCTTGGCATAGAACCACTTCAATTCTCTTTTCCTGATGAAGATATTCTACACATAGACATCGTGCCAACTTGGACTCTATTTTTTGATAGATCTTGTAATCTCCATGGCTCAGGGGCTAGTATTTTGCTTATCACACCTAGCGGACATGTTATCCCCAAATAATTTCACTTAGCATTCCCATGTACCAACAATATCATAGAATATGAAGCTCTCATCGCAGATTAAACTCGGCTATATCTTGGAATCTTACGGTAATTAGTTATATTTGGTGATTCTTTACTTATCATCAAACAAGTTATCGATGAATACCAGGTCAAGGATGAAAACTTATCCCATATAAACACATGGTGGATAGTCTTCAAAGCTATTTTCGATTAATCAGCTTTGATCAAATCCCCAGAATTCGTAATAAATCTGCCGACGCTATGGCAACCATCGGATTCCTATTAGAAATCACATCTAGTCAACCCTAGACACATTTTCTCGTTGAACATCTCTTAATGCCTCGCCTATGATCTTTTCAAAACACTATGGTATGTGAGATTATGGGTTTGAATAACTTTTAGTACCACGATATTTATACCTTTATTCATGATAAAACATTTCCTACCGAGATGAAACCAATGCATAAATGTGCTTTAGCACAACGTGCTTCTCATTACACCATTTTAGTAGAAACTCTTTATAAACAAGGATACGATGACACCTTTCTCTCGATGTCTTAATCGGGAAGAAGCCTCGATTGTCTTAGTCAAGTCCATTCTAGTATCTATGGAGCACACACGAATGGTATAGCCTTAGCCAATAAAATCCTCGTGAATTAGATATTATTGGCCCACCATGAAAAGTGATGCATGTCATTTTGTCAAATGTTGTCAAGAATGTCAAAAGCATGGAAATCTTATCCACGCACATTCCGTGCATTACAATCGATAACCACACCATGGCCCTTCTCTCAATGGGGACTTGACCTCATTAGTAAAATCAAACCAATATCGTGTGATGGACATAAATTCATCATTACCGCTACATCGATAACTTCACTAAATGGGTGGAAGCTATACCTCTCACTTATGTTACCTAAGCCAAACATCGAAATTCATTTTTAATAATCTCATCTCAATTTGGTATTCCATCCGCCGGTTACGTGATAATGGAAAATCATTTAAAAACCAGGATGTAAAAGACCTAGCCAAACATTTTCACATCAAACTTAAATGGTCCACTCCATACTACCCTCAGGGTAATGGTCAAGCAGAAGCAACCAATAAGACCTTAAAATCCATCATGGAAAAATTGTCAACACCCATGGACGTAATTGGCATACTCAAATTTACCCCGCTCTTTGGGCTTACCATACATCTTATCGCACGCCTACCGGAGCCACCCCATTTTCCCTTGTTTATGGTTGTGAAGCCATTTTACCTATTGAGATAGAAATCCCATCCTTGAGGATCTCCCTTAAAGATGTAATTAATGAGGATGAATACTAATAATCACGACTTCAAGAGCTTGAGCTTCTCGATGAAAAATGACTTAATGCTCTCAATCATCTTCAAGTCTATCAAAACCAACTGCAACATAGTTATCATAAAAAGGTAAGACCCAGAGAATTCGAAATTGGTGACCTCGTTTTAAAAGAAAATCAAAATAATACCACTAAAGAACAAGAAAAACAAGGAAAATTTGAGCCTAATTGGTTAGGACCCTATGTAATTACAACTAAATTTGGCTCTGGAGCCTATAAATTGGCCACTGAAGATGGTTAAGATCTTGATGAACCAATGAATGCAATTCATTTAAAGAAATTTTATCCTTGAGATGTTCACTATTCCGGGAAACAACGTGTACATTGTTCCTTCTGTCTTGCTTATCTCTGAATAATTTAAATTTATTCATTTCCATTGGCAGATATTTTTATTATCAAAATCACATCTTCATATTTATCATCATGAGACAGTGTTAATATAGATCCTATTAATTTTGTGAGTATCATACTTCTTATAATATCTCTCATTTTCAATTGCTTTCACCTATGGTCATACCTAAAAGCTTATTGATGGTAATATATTCCCTTCAAAGACATTCTCTCTTTCATAACAAAGCTCTAAACTTCTTTACCTAGTTCATTTGGTCATCCATCTTAGTCTTTGGTGTTGAACCCTTACGCGTCCTACCCGGTCGTGTGGGGCTAAGATTCAAAGCGAGACGTTCCTTCCAAAATACAAAGCGCTATTGTAAAAATCTATCAATTCAATAACTTATGAATAATTCATCGTCACATATTTCATCCTTCATAGTCTTTGGTGTTGATCTCATACTTCTTCTGGTAGTGTGAGACTAAGAATGGAGGAAGGTGCCCTTACTCATCGACGTCTTGTCTTCAAAGTGATAAACCCTTGCCTCTTATAAGTGGCATGGGAAAAATCATAGAGGGTCATTATCATAAAAGTATAAAAACATTGCAAAATATTCAAAAAAAACAAAACAAAACAAAAAAAAGACAAAAAGGGAATCCACTAGCCTATATTTTACCTTTGGCGATGAGCCCTTGCTTCTTACTAGTAGAAGATGAGGCAAGGCATAGGAAGTCATTTCAAAAATACAAAAACTTACAATGCTCGCAAATTATAGAATCCCCAAAGAAGTAATTTAGATGCTTAAGTGAAGAGAGAACTATCCCTTCCCCTCATATCTTACCAATCGAAAGTGCAACATAACTGCATCTAAGCTAAAGACGTGACTCATAACATGAAAGCCATTTTTGAAACTGGTTCAGTTCCGTTATGAAGAATGGAGTCACAATTTTCCAAAGGGATTGTTGTTAGCATTTGTCTCTATATTCATTATCTACCTCCTACGTCCTTCTTGATTCTCGATGATGAGCCCACACATCTTACTAGTTGTGTGGAGTCAAGAATGGAGTTGGACTTCTTTTCATCATATCATCACCACCATATCCTGCCAATGGAAAGAGAATTTGTGTTATTCCGAGCATAAGTTACCACACGGAACACGGTAGATATGGATAATATCTTGGTTTATCACCTCTCAAAAATAAATCTGCACTTTGGTCCATAAATTGCCAATCACAGTGTAAAAATCCACAAATAGTGTGAAAATCATCAAAAATCCAAAAATAGTGTAAAAATCCAAAAACATTAGAAACAATCGTCTAAAATCCAACAAAAAAATTAGAACTTGTCAAAAATCCAAAAACATTAGAAACACTCGTCAAAAATCCAAAAACATTAGAAATAATCGTCAAAAATCGAACACATTTGAAAATCGTCAAAAAAAAAAAAAAATTCAAAAAAATTAAAAATCAAAATAAAAAATTAGAAACGATTATCAAAAATCCAAAAACATTAGAAAATATATATATATATATATCATAAACAAAAACAAAAATGTTGTAAAATCGCAAAAACTCTAAAAATACCAACACAATTCAACCTTTGAACTATTATCCCCAATGGATGATCCAATCACTTTATGACTACCGAATTCAAAACACTTCTCCTCGCATGAATCCTCGCTTGGGGAAAATTCGCTCTCATTGCTTCCTTGTTTGAGGACAATGACCCAATACTTTACTATGTCCTCATACCTCGCTTCTCGGGGCACATCCGATCAATCCTCACTGTGGAACACGTTAGGGACATGTTTATTGGTTCTTGTGTTGCATTATTAGTTATAAATTATTAATTACTTTCTTGTATCTTGATATATTATAGGGGGCATCTTGATTTTATGTATCTTGGTGTTCTCTCTAATATTCTTATGTTATCGATTACATGTCGATCGGGCATTATATTTTCTTGATGGCCTCTATCTATGCTCTCTTCTATTTGCATATCATCATCATCGGGGCATCAAACCTTTTTGATGGCCCCTGTCTATGCTATCACACATATTAAAGTCTAGTCATCCCGATCTTTTATATCACGATGCATCATGTTATGTGCTATATTAAAATTAAGATGCTTTTCTACACATGAGTATCTTCCTACAAGATCAGCATCTTACTTTGCACCCCCTCCATTCACCCATACTAATACATTCCCCACTTTGGGAATCCTACTTGATCACCGTTGTAGTTTGCGAATCCTACTTGACAATCTTTCTCAAGTAGCATTCACTATCCAACAACTCCTCCTCCCCCACCATGCTCACCATGTATTTGATCCATTCATCCTCGCTCCTCATTTTTACTCCTCCGCCACTTACCCCCATATTACCCTTCTCACCCTTCCTGTCCCCTCTCACCCATTTGTATTCTTTCCTTTCACCCTTCTGCTTCCCACTTGACAATCTTACTTAATAACCCCTTCTATATGGGATCCTCGGTGGAGGTTTACCCTCTCCCTAAGATCTTCCCGCTGTAGAAGCTTCTTCACCACCTCCCCTCTCATCAAACAACACTCACCACCGCACACATCTTCCCATTCCACCTCTTCTGCTTCTCATTCTCACATCATTACTCTCACCACGTGGGCATCCCAATTAAGGATTCCCCTCACACTCTCCGCCTCCACTACATATATTCCTTCATCCATTCATGTTACACTCCTTTGTTTCCTTTCTTTCTTGTTATCACCTCATCTTGTATCCTATTCTACTCAGGCATACCTCACTCACTCTTTTCTCATCCTTCCCCAAATCCGTCTTATGCCTGGTCATCCTACTTACATGCTCTCATAGTATGGCAAATTCACTTGAGGGTTCCCCTTCAGTCCATTTTGTCATACCCTATTCCCACCAACTCTATCATCATTCTTCTTCTTCTTTAGCTTGGCGATCTTACTTAACCATTTCGGCCACATGGCAATCTTACTTAAGACTTCCTCTTAAGATTGATCTGCCCTATGGCCTTCCCCCATCCCATCATATTTCCCCATCTTATTTCTCTCGCCTCTCGTTGCGATCATCTTCTTCAACCTACCATTCCACCCTTGTCCCTAATATAATTTTGTCTTTCTCCTTGCATATCATCCTTGTCGGTTAGGTGATCTTACGAAACCTCTCCGACAACATGACGATCTTACTTAAGAGATTCTCTTAAGCATGACATGTCATCTTACACTCGCCCATCACTCTACAATCTCACCATCCATCTTTCCTCTTCATTCCCCATCATCACATCTTTTTACCACCAATATCACCCTCCTCTGCTTGGTAATCTTACTTAACCACTCACGGCATGATGATCTCACTTAAGAGTCCCTCTTAAGGATGATCTGTCTCCTTGCCTTTCCCCATCACTACACACCCTTCACCCTTCAATTTTTCTCGGCATTCCCCATTATCACATCCTTTCACCTCCTTTTCCATTCTCACAAACACCACTTCTCGCTTAACCACTTGTCATCTCTAGTTTCACTCGCTTGGCAATCTTACTTAACCACTTTCGTCACATGACAATCTTATGTCAGGGTCCTCCCTACGCTTAACTTGTCATTGTGAACTTCTCCCCCGCCTTATTCTTCGTTCACTTTGTTGATAGCTTCTTCCACCTGGTATCTCCTACTACCCACTTTTTCCTCCTATTATCCTTTCTCCACACATCCTCTTACAACATACATCTAATCTCTTCCACCTACAATCATGTTCTTTTCCCCCATTTTCCCCTTCTTGATCCATCATCCTTCATACTGTTTCTTCCTATTCTTTTCATGTATTGTTTCTTCATCCTCACCTCGTTCATCCTCATCACCTGCATCCTCTCCTTGCTTTCACCTAGTCCCAACTCATCCCTCCCATTTTCTTTACTCTTTCCACTTCATCTTCTCAAATCCCCCCCACATTTCTACCCACACACGTGTTCGCCATTATTGTTAACATTCCTCTATCATTCTTTCATCATCATCTATTCCCGCGCTAATAGTTGTAATTGGGCTTTCCCTACAAATCATCAATCCTCATTCTCCGCATGACCTCATTCACTCCCTTGGACTTTATAGAGTTTCCCTTTATTCCTTCCCTCCTCTAAGCCCACCACTCATTGTAAGGGGGCTTTCCCTAACATCCCTTTGTTGGCGTTACCCTTTCCAATCCTCGTTACCTTTCTCCTTTTCTTCATTTTTTCTCTCACCCTTCCCCACCACTCATTGTAAGGGGGCTTTCCCTAATGTCCCCTCATTGGTGTTGCCTCCTCTATCCCCCATTCTCTTTTCTCTCCTATTCTTTTCCCTCAATCCCACCCTTTCTTGTTGCTTCTTACCCATCTCTCCATCTTCCCTTCGCCCTCTTCAATATCTTTACTATCTTCATCATACATCCTTTGTCTATTTTCTCGTAGTCCTAATATCCTCATTTCATGCATCTCCACATCTTTCCAATCGATGTCATTCCTCCCCTCTTTCTTCTCTTTACATTCCTTATCTTTGTTCCTTTCCACTTATTATCCCCTTTATGTATTCCCTTCATTCTACATCATTTTATTTGTTATCCTTTTCTCTCTCCCACCCCTTGTCTTATTTCCCTTCCCTTGTATCGTCTTCTTCCCCTTTTTCCATCACATTTCCTCCTTACTTCCCCATCGATAACCTGGCTCTTCAACATTTCCTGTCTTTTTTATCATACCACCCTCCACATGCATCTCCATACGATCTGCTCCATATTATTTTCCTTGGTCTTCCTCGCAATGACATGATTCCTTCAATCTTCTCCATGTATTCGCTCTATCTTCCTTTCCTCTCCCCTAATTTTCACGTTTCTTCTGACCACTTCTCCTTTTCTCTACCACCCCTACCTTTTCGTTCATTCTGTATCTATTTCTCTTCTTTTCTCTACTATTTTTCACACTTTCCTCACCCCTCATAGTTTCTTTTTTTTCTCCATTCTACTTCTTCTTTCGTCCTCTTTCCATTTTCATCCATTTCACCCCTTGCTCCCACCTCATTTTCTCCTTCTTATTTATCCTTTCCCATTTCCTAATTTTCTCATCTCTATCATTTCTTTCACTTTCACGCATCCCTCTTTATTATCTCTGTTGCTTCCTTCATTTGGCACATCTCTCTATTTCATCCCTTCACCCTCTACTCTGTCATTTTCCTATTTTTGCCTTGTTTGTCCTTCATCATTCCCTTCTTCCCCTATCATCCCTCTCTCTTATTTCTACCTCTTTCATTCCTTTTTCCCCTCCCCTACCTCCCTTACTCTTCTCATAATCAACCCCCAATCCTATCCATTCCCTTTTCTCTTTCCCACACACCCTCACACCTAGCATTCAAGGCCGATTGAATCCTTTCTCTATTTACGTCATGCGGTCATTCCAGTCTCTTCCACTCCATTATCGTCCTCTTCTCCATAGAATTCATTTCTCTTCTTTTCGAGAGTTCTACTCGTATATTCCATTCTTGTCAGTCCTCTCGAGGGGGCATCATCACATCTATCCATAATCACATCTTCTCATGACATTTTTGTCTTGGAGGATACTATGACATCCATCACTCACCATTTTCTATTCTCCCCAACAAACATTCACTCTACCTTTTGCTTAAGAAAAGTAGATTGAATTCTTCCCCCATCCCGTCTATTTTCTTTGAAATGATACTACTTTCATAGTACCCTTCCCAAGAGGGGCAAATGTAGACACCCTAATTTCACATCTATCCTAAATCAATTAATTCCCCTTCCTCATTTCCCACAAAAATACACTTCGAATTAATCAAATATAATTTGATTAATTATCCATTTCAAAATCTAAAAATTACCCAATCCTCACCACATATCATTATTCTCCATGTTTTTCTACTATTGAATTAAGAATTCAAATTCAAATTCTCACCCACTCTTCGTGGTCCCCACTCACCTAAAATCCTCCACTTATGAATTAAAAATCTAAAATCAAATCCTCACCCATTCTTCGTGGTCCCCACTCACCTAATCTTGCCCACATTTTCAAACCATGATTACTTAAATTATTCTAAGTTAATCACTCCCCCAAGCTATAAATACAACCTTACCCCTCCCCTCTAAGGACACGGAGAATAAGCTTGAATGCCCTATCTAAGTTCTTGCATCCTTTGAGAAAAGAACATCCTTCTGCCTCGTCCTAATGCCCAAATAGCTTCATAATCCTTTTTCCTATTTAGTGCAAAGTAAGAGGATCATTGTTGTAGGAAGGAATTGCTCCATATTGAAGAAAAAAACCTACAAATCACATAATCAAGGCTCAATCCAAGTTTCCTAGCCCATTATGAGGTTTCTTTATGGAACGCAAAAGAGGAGGCAATATTGTTTGTATTTTACTTCCTTGTTAGTAGTGTATTTTTCCTAGCTTACATGGTGAATACCAAAAACTCCAGGGGACCCAAAGACAAGTTAAATCACACCACATAAAAAGGCTCTAAATATGTATAATAAAGGTTTTGGAGAACCAAGACTATACCAATATAATTTTGGGAGTCAAAACTATAATTGTACAATTTCAAATGAAACAAATGAGGAGAAAATGGATTAAAAATTATTAAAAGCATAACACAAGACAACCTCATTAATTTATTTTAAAAATAAAAATAAAAATAAATAATATTAACCAACAATTAACAAATATAAAAATGTACTATATAAATTAGTAATCAAATCTATTTCCTTATTGCTTCTCTACATCAAGAAGTCTCTTTCATATTAAAAAGAAATAAGTTCCCGACCATAAAACTATGCACTGATGGGTAGTTGAAGCTGAAGATTTTTTATCCTCTTTGGAATGCTAATGGAAAATATTTTGAAACCTCTCTCAATGATTCAAGTGATAGATGCAAGATGAGACTTTTCATGAAGAAATAAAAGTTCATCACAAAATTTGGCATCCCTTTTGGGTAGAAGGTTAAAAAGGGAGTGTTAAAGCATGTGAAATGTATGCCAAATGGTTTGTTTGTTATAGTTCTAGGAAATCCTTAATAAGTATTTAGACGTATGGGGATGTGACTTCCTCTCGTTATAATGTCTTAGTTAATAGGAAAAATGAGTAAAAATATGGAGCAAGAGTGAAATTAAAAATTGGTTGTTCACCACATCTTGATTTTTGATTGAATCATTTTTGATTTCTATGAAAACACCTAAAAAATAAAGGGCATTGAAACATAGAAGCCACACTTTAAATTATGAATTGGTGGTTCACCACATGCTTGGTTTATAATTGATACAATTCTTTTCATTACAAAACTTAGGCCCTTCAAAATTTATCATCAATAGTAGAAATAAATTTAAACATTGACATGCTTCCATTAAGAGATAATTAATTATTTACACCCCTTCCAACACACTTTTTAACTCATATGCAATTGTTAGTTTTAAATGTTTCTATTAGTTTTTCTTATTACATTTAGATTGTGTATGAGAGATAAACCGTGTAATTTTTTTCCTT
The DNA here is from genome assembly GCA_018340775.1 of Taxus wallichiana var. yunnanensis. Lineage (NCBI taxonomy): Eukaryota > Viridiplantae > Streptophyta > Pinopsida > Cupressales > Taxaceae > Taxus > Taxus wallichiana. Next base: position 32,749,287 of record CM031242.1, read on the forward strand.
TTTAACATACATGAATGTTAATATTCAAATACAAGAGCATGCTTATAAGTATGAGTTTATAAATAATTGTGTGGCATGGGTGCAACTTTTTATAACACCCATATAATTGAATACCTTTTCTTCTCATGTGACTACCTACAACAAAAATATATTATTATTTTCTAGCATCATTGATTCGAACATAGAATGAATTTCACCCCATTCACATTGTCACCAAATAGAAGCTTCAATTTTACATCCATTTGGTCATGCGTGGTTAGTTCACAATTTATATAGAGGGATAACTTATTAAAAAGGGGGTATGTTTGAAATTAAAAATTGAAATAGTGTAATTACTCAAAATTTTATTTTTCAAGTTGGTCAAGTAGTGATACATAGGCATATGAGATGGAATTAAGTGGACTTGGACCATTTCCTCTAAGGAATATTGTATTTTGGTTTTTAAAGAATTTGGTGAAGGATAACCTTTCTAATATGTCAACAAGAGTAGTCAGATAGATTATTGAAAGTTCTATAATGTTTTGTTTTTTTCTTTCCAAGATTTTGTAATTTATTTTTGTATAAGTGTGTTTTTTAAAGTCTGTGTTAAATATAATTTCCATGCCATGCAACGTTACCTTTATTTTCATATTCGTAAAGTCTTACTGTTTAAAATCATGTTCACAACACAAAAACAACAAAATTTTAAATACGTTCATATGGTTTGCACCACCCTAAAAAGGAATATTATAAGTTGTACTTTATAAAACTAGTAATTGCACATGAGTTGCAACATACAATGGAAGGGATGTTAAATTTGAATTTACTAACTTTATTTCTATATACACTATTATTTTTCTCTGTATGCTACAATATTTTGTCGAACTATTTATGTGTCTATGATACTTCCACATTTCACATGCATGTCATCATCACATTCCATGAGACCATTGATGCATCTTGCCAAAAATTTCACGTGCCTTGTGTATGATTCCACATTTTTCATACATGTCTATCAAGATGTTCACAACTACGACATTTGACAAACATCTAATTTCAATTATGATTTTATGGATGTCCATATCATGTTCTAAAACTCCCATTTTGGCACAAAGTTGGGAGGACGCTTGGAAAAGGTTGATGGGTTTGGTTTTAAACTTGCCAATTGTATAATTTATGTAAATGTTTCCAAGGCCTTCTCACTAAACCCATTTTATAATCTATACCCTGTAGCCATAAAATTTCTCCGCATGACATTCGATAATGCATTTTTTTGAAAATCCTTAAAGCCTCATGAAGAACACCATTTTGTGCCTATTATGTAATCATTGATCTTTAGGAGACCATATTTTTTTGTGATATATTTTTCAAACAAATTATGTGAATTATAACAATTTGTCAATTGACCAAAACCTCCTTTCAATTATTTTGTCATGGATGTGCATACCATGTTCTAAAGATCTTACTTTGATGCAAGCTATGAGTATAGTCACCAAAGTGAATTAATCAGCTTAGGCAATTGTTTGTTGTATTTGATGAAAAAGTAGTAATGCTTTGTGACGATGTATGTCTTTTATAAGTTATTTCATTGACTATATTTTTTCAAATGTAGAATACAACACATAAAAGTTGATAAAACAATTAAAAGCATAAACTCCAACTACCCCAATTAACTCCCCAACCAACATTAAAAGTACAATTCTTAACTAAACTTTAACATATATAATTACTTATTTTTAAATAAAAACATTAAAAATAATTCTTAGAAAAACATTTCTTAAAATTAATTACTTATATATTTAATCAAAACATTTTAAAAAACCATATGCAAAATCCTATTATGGAGACCTTTACGCATGTCCCAATATTTTATTTGATAAGTTGTTTTTGTAAGGTGACATGAAGAGTTAAAAATGATGTACGTTTGGTGGGTGAAAATGACCAAGGACTATAATTTATTGGATTGAAAAATTAAATATTTGGTTAGGAAATGTTTATTACGATTCAGGGTCCGGTATGAAGGCTATTTATTGGTTCCCAATGTATATGATTTGTATTTTCATCGCGGGAAAATGTAATGCTAATAATATAATTTGTGATTAAAAGACGAATGAAAAGGATAAAATGAAAGTGTGTTTTTAACATATAAATTTATAATTGACACATTAACGGAAATAATTGTGGTTAACGTTTGGAAGATTGACCAAAACGGAGCCCACCTTCCAAGATAAGGCATTCTTCGTGAAGGTCGTCGACATGGCATCGAAATAGAATTACCCTTCAACATGGAGTTCTCTAACATGGAAAAATTATTATAGTTGTGGTAGTAGGGGAACAATCTTAGGTGAAAGAGCGGGTTTAGAAAACACTCCATGATTTGGGTTAGTGGCGCTCAGGGGGCCCTTGGCCTTCCCACGATGCAAATGAGATTCGACCTCATGACATGTTGTTCTTTACTCACAGTTCACATTTTTGAAGTCGATACAATGATGCAACTACATGGAAGACATCTACTAGGGGAGAGGACCCCATAATTGTGCATGTACCAAAATATGTACATTGATTTTCACCATTGGTTGTTGAAAAAATGACTAATAGTTGTTCACTATTTGATTAATGACACTTTTTAAGAGCCAATGACAATGTGACACATAGGGCGCTCGGTCATTGGTACCTCTTTCAAATGCTTTATATTATTTTTTCATTTTAAATCAATTCAAAAACTACTTTTCCCTCCAAATAAACACGTGAAACGAAAATGCTGATGTGGCATGATGATATGCTATACGATGATATTATTTTTTTATGTTGACGAGACCCCTACATATATCTACGTGCCCCTAAAGTTAGGGTGCACGGTTATGGGGTCCCTCCCTACCAATTAATATAAAATTAAGAAAACAAATTAATAACAAATAAACCTCAAAATATATTTATCTTAACATTTCAAAATAAAAATATTTAAAAATTTATATAATTTTAAAAATTATAATATATTACGAATTATTTGAATAAATTAAAACATTGTCCAACAATTTAAAAAAATTGAAATAAGAGATCTAATACTAAAGCCAAGTTGGGTAGCACTTAGAGCAAATCCTTTTATTAACATAAATATTCATTTTTCCTTACGTGAAAGTCAAATTTTATTGACCATATTCCATGAATTTAAATTCATGATGCCCTCCTTAAAGGCATGAGCATGTTATGTCATTCTATGTACTGCACAAGCCTTTAATATTTGGTTCCTCGCCTAGAGTCATACAACTTTGCCCGAAAATATGTAATAATAATGGTTAAACATTGAATATTTAATAATAACAAATCTTACATGTCATGATGTGATTGGGTGTTGTCATGTCAAAATTAAATAATCACTAAGTACTTTTATGACAACTATCAAGTTGTACTATGACAACTATTGGGTGTTGTGTATTCAAGACACTATGTCCACAATTGGACCATGCTCAAGTATTGGTGGCTCTCCCTAATGGGTCGAATGGTTTTCATTATCCACGATTTAGACTGTTTTGACTCATTTAATGGGTCCCACAACCATGTCAACAATTCATTGAATGCACCGACAAGATAAGCCCTTCCAATAACCTCACGAATGCTTGTATGAAGTTTTTTTAAACATGAAATCTAAATTTGGTATCAAAATGACTTACTTTAGTTGTACATCAAGTGGCTATAATTCCTAAATAACTTACATGATGAAGGTATATATGAAAAAATTAAGATTTAAATGACCATGTATATCTTAAACTAAAACTTAAATCACATTCTACTCGGGAGAGAAAGGCAAAAATAGAAAAATAGTGGCTCAAAATAGAAAATTATAGGGCCAAGAATAGAGGGAAATATGTATAAGAATGAAAGGTGAGGAATAAAAGTTGGTAAGACACAAAAATTTGGTATATACACTCACACATACACATGCGCAGAGAGAAAGAATATAACAAATTATAGATCATAAAAGATAACACGGATATACGAGAGAAGAAAGATATAACAAGAGTAAGCATTTGAGGTAGAAAGGGACCATTAGCATTTGAGATCATGTCTTCTTCCATAACCATTTATATATTTTTCACACATGTGTGCAAGTAACACATTGGTAAATACTTAAAAAACCAAAATCAAGTGTCACACATCGGTAAATACTTAGCATACCAAAATCAAATGTCGTTGGTTCAATTTACACAACCTCATGCACATAAAATTTTGTTATGCACTTGTTTGTGATTATGTTATGATTCACCTATACTATTATAAACATTTTAAATACATCTATCTAAAATACGCCGAGAGATATCAATCACGAGGCACCTATCTAATTATGCAAGTGTAGTATAAGTATACCAAAAAAGTAACAATTAAAAATAAATATAATATAATAAGTATATTATAATAAATGTATTTATATGAAATACATCAATAGATATTAATTTCAAGGTTCTTAGGTTTGATTTTTACATACCTCTTTAATCAACAACTTCATTAATTCTTGATCAATTTCGTTGATTTGTGGCAAATGGAATCATTTAGCTACGCGATTGTGTCGGTCTCAAAAATATCTATTCAAGAAAAAAAGACCCAAACATTACTACATTGCCAAGATATTATTATTTTTTGATTGAATTCTTAAAAAAGAAACATAACTATTTAAGTGACAATCCAATAGAAGCCAAATTTATGAATGAACTGTCACATGACAATCAAATTTAATGTCGAGAATAAAAGTGAACAATGCACTCCATTACAACCTTGCCTGCCATTGTAGAACGTCTCTTACCATAATTAAAATATAGTTATGACCATTGATATGTTAAAACCAAAGGCCCGACCGAATGGTTAAGGACGCAAAATTAGGGCGAGGATCCTAAGGTTGACTTCCTCCACCCATTAACACTATTTCAAAATGAAAACTTGGTTGTGTATAAACTTTACTAAAATGTAAACTTAGTTTAAACATAAACTTATAATTAACTTCCAACATTAATCATACAACATCATAATAATGTATTATTACTTGTAATTAGTGACTATAATATGCCACAAACTTGAAAACACAATGAAAAACATGTACTTAGCTACACAAGACTATACATGAGAGATTTGGGTGCATAGAATGGATAAACCGAGAGAGATGAGCTCGTAGAGACTTTCATTAGAAAACTCCCTGGTTTAGGACCCTATAGGTCTTCTCAGAAATATTTTACGGCCCGGGACCTACTATATGGTCTTGCACCTATTTGGTATTAGGTTATGAAACTTGCTCTATCCTTTGGTGGCTTAGAAATGTGTTTTGTTGTTGAACCCTAAGTGTCACACAATCTTGAAACCATTTGTAATTAGTTGAATTACATTGAAATTCTAACCATGGGTGGGAAACCCTACAATATGTAATGTCCCCTTTTCTATGCAAAAGCCCGAGGGTTAAGTCGAGTCCAAGCCGTGGTTAGACCCAAGGGTGTGGACACCGAGAGCTAAAGGGAAGGGGCCATGTGGTTCCCATTATTAATTTTGCGTTGAGGGTCACTTTTGGACCATGATGAATTTAAGGAAAATAAACTTAAAGCTATTTTTATTTTATTGACCCCTCCGTGGAATAAAACGCATATAGGTCTTTTGGGGCTCTTTTTGCCTTGGAAGGTATATAAGGAGCTAAGAGAGAAATGAGAGGGAATTTTTTTCATATACATTTTAGCCTCTTTCACGTGCGATTCTTCTATTGCGCTTCTACAACTTGTGGAGTCAAATCCCACAAGGACCAGTAACTCGGTGGTGAGAGACCCGTCCCTAGCTAGCAGGGCATTCTTCGGTAGTGAGAGATCTACCCTAGTCTGTCATTTTGGAGCTATTTTCTGGGATGTGTTACAGAGATCTTATCTGAGGTTTCAGAGGATGGATTTTGAGGGTTTTCGGGGCATTTGAGGAAGATAATCAGTGGGCTTCGGATCAAATTCACGACAGCCATTTGGGCAGGGCGTGGTAGCTCATTGAAGGTGCCTCCATCATTTTCCGACCCCTTTTCCAAGCGTGGCAACTTACAACCTTTATTTGGGGGTTTTCCAGTCAACCGTTGTTAGATCTGAAGGTGGAAATATTATTTCTTGTATCTGTTAATGTATTTCCAAAGACCCTTAATTTATGCTCGTGTATTTGGTGATTTATGGATTTTAGAAGTTTACCAGCCGCCCAGGGCACTCTGTAATTCTCTAGCAACAATATAAAATTCCAAAAATGTTGTTCTAGTGTTTATTATTATTATTGCAAGCTTCCCACAAAATTTCATGCACTTTGGGCAAGTATTTTGTGAGATATCAATTAAATACCATTCACTGTCCTAGCTGGTCATTTTCAGTAAAAATCAATATTTTACTTTGCTGCAATTTTTCATATATTTGGTGCATTTTAAGTGGTATCCCATAAGGGATACCACACAATAAGGTTGGTGTTTGGGTTGAAGTGCAATCAACTGCACTCCCTACATTGACACTACTCATAAGAAGCCTTCAATAACACAAAATTCTCCACCTAACACATGATATATATATATATATGAATGAAACTACTTGACAACTTGAATCACTTTGATCATATTTGAGATGGTTGTGCTCTTGCTAATACTTTGAAGTAGGTATTTTTTGTGCTTGGAAGTGAGGGAAGAGAAACTCCTTAAATTGGTTGAGTGTTTAACTATAGTAATGGTTTCCCTAATGGATGCACATCGAATTTAGGAAGATCTAGGAGCCTTGAGTGCTTTTTGCATGCATTTATAACGAGTAAACAAGGTGATGTTAACTTGCTTATATATGGTTCGAAGGAAAATCATTATGATAAGGTGACCCAAGAAGATGAAAATACCCAACAATTGTTATTACATCAAAAGAAGAGTTGGAAGATGTGCCAATCCATAACAATACATGTCAACTAGGACTAGATTTCACATCATCGACCTTATTGTATGTTTTTGGATAGAAAGATAGTAGATGCAATATGCGAGTTGCACCATGATGGTTAAAGGTTAAGCAATAATTTTATGGATCTGTATTCAAAAGTTTTTAACACATCAATGTGTAGGAATAAGCAAGTTGGGAGAGAGATAACAAGATGTACTAAGTGGGGATAGGATGTAAGTGTAAATATTGTAGCTACTTGAGAAACTACATACTTAGATTAGGTGGTGCATGGTTGTGTGATTTAAATATAAAAACATTTCCAATTTTTTATAAAGGTCTTCAAGCGACTTGAAGGTCTTATAAATAAATAAAAATAAAACATATAATGATCACCTATACATTTCAAAAAAAGTTTAAGTGACAATAATTTAGCTTTAATTTATTTCAACCATTTTAATACTTAAACATATCGATATAACTCGTATAGGTTTAAAAAATGTATCTTACACATTAATATGTAAAAATGGGCAACAATCACATTTCCAATTTGTATGTTGCAAGAGATGTGGATATCAAAATTTTACAAGAACTTGAGTACTAAAAACATGATAAACATGTAAACAACTGTCAAATTTAAAATCTTGACACTCATATCCTAAGGAAGATAATGAGGGAAAATTATGATTTTGTGAGCAGATGGTACCCTAAAAATATATAAAGGATTGACTCAACCGCAAAACAAAAACAAACAAATTAGCCATACTTTATTGGATATTTTGAAGTCATAATGTAGCCAAATTCGAAACAAACTCAATATCTGCTAATAATATGAACTCCAAAATAAAATAGACCCCTTCTTCGTTATTGAATCATGAATTGCAATGTTTCCTAAATAGGAAAACAACTCCCAAATCAATTTTCCAAGCAAACTCTAACTTTGACTAAATCTACTCTAGGTGGCGGAAATTACTATTTTTAGCAATTTACGAAAACTTGTTATTCTTAGTAAGTTCACATGCTTATTCGCACGAGGACAAAAATTGCCATACATCTTCTACATGCCTAAATTAGAGGAACCGCTAACTTTCCAATTCATAATGTGACTAATAGACTAAAATTAACTAATGCCCTAAAACAGAAAAAATCGAACTACAACTTAAATCCTAATTTTCGGGCCTGAAAATGTGTCGAAACTTGCTCCAACTAGTAGGGTAGTTGATCGGTGCGTTCATCTCATCGAAACATGTGGTTTCAAAAAAACGTACTCAAATAGACACTTGAAGCACACATTATGACCTTTTCAAGTTCCTCGCTAATTTTGGCGCATCAAGTCAACATTGAAACAAACATAAATTTAGTGTATGAAATTCTATTTATGTGTACAACTTTATCCCATTGAGTTTTTAATGTGTCTTCACCAATCATCAAAATGCGTGAGATCAACTAGTTTCTTTAGATTGATTCTAAAGATCGCAAGTCGATTTGAGTAACTCAAAAAAATCCTTTGTTAAACCCTTCTTTATCATCCGATAGAAAATAGCTCTATCAATTTTGAAACAAAAGAATACACAATGTTAGATTAGCTCTTTGAATTGATATTCTACCAATGCCTATAAATCCCAATTTCCAAATCATGTATAGTATGGATATCTTAGTTGACAGGAAAACATAGTGTGTCAACGACATGATTTGCATTAATTGTAAGATAACTAATCTATTAAATTTCCTTGTAATATCTTACACATAAAAATATGAATAAAGTTTTTCACAATCTATTATCTTGCTTAGGAATTCAATTAGATTCTCTACCACAAATCTGTGACCAAATTTAGAAAAAAAAGGCATCATACAAAAATGAAATTAAGATCTATATTAAGTTGTAACATTCACTTAATTTCTATTGTTGTTTAATGTATTGCTTTTGCTCCAATATTAAGTTGGACAAAATAAAACAAAATGCAGTCCAAAATTAAAAAAATTGAAGGAAAGAAATTTGAGGTACTAAATATGATGCCCACCACCTCACACTTCCCACAAATAGGAAAATACCATTCTATTCTCTACAAATAAAAAGGATTCAAATATTTTCCAATTTTCACACCAATTTTGCATGTTCTTAATAATTGAGAATGAGGAGATCAAGCATCATATTTAGGCGTTGATTCAAAAGGGGAACATTTGACCAACTGTGTCACCTTTGGAATCCCGATTGTTCTTTCTCAAAAAAAGTAAGGGACATGGTGTTTTTGTATTAACTATCGAGCCTTAAACAAAATCATAGTGAAGAACCAATACCTACTTCCATGAATTGATGACATCCTAGACTAAATGAGGGAGGTAAGTTCTTCACAAATATTGATATGAAGTCGTGGTATCATCAAGTTCATATTCATCCTATAGATGTTTGGAAAACTACATTCAAATACAAGGAGTGCTTGTTCAAATGGTTTTTCATACCTTTTTTGGTCTCACAAATGCATCTATAGTAGTCATGAGGATGATGAAAATATCATGCGACTATTCATTAATTCATTTGTGGTCATATACCGGATAATATTCTTATCTTTAGTAAGACATGGAGGAGCACATTCAAAATATCCAATGTGTTCTTTAGACATTGCATTGACACAATATCTATTTCAACATAGATAAGTCTTCCTTTGGCATGGGGAGTATCTAATAGGATATATCATTAACAAGGATGACATGGATGTGGACCTAGAAAATATCCGAGTCATCCGAGACTAGACAATACGAAAGACTGTCACTGGACTCTAAATTTTCTTTAGACTAGCCAAATTCTATCACAAGTATGTACTTTGTTTTTCTCACATTTTAGTGCATAATCAGGTGATACACGCAAGACCTGAAAGAAAATTTCATATGGAAAAAGGAACACCAAAAGACATTTACATGAATGAATGAGAGACTCTACTTTGCACCAATTTTGGTATTGTCATATCTATAATAGTCATTTGAGATCGAATGACATGCTTCAAAATATGCACTTGGAAATTTCCTCACCCAACATGGGAATCTGATGGCATACCATAGTGATATTTTCTCTAACACATCTGCAGTACCGACACATGATAAATAACTATATATCATTGTGCAAGCATGTGAATAGTGGAAGCGCTACATTCTAGGAAAAGAAACTATCATACACAGAGATCATAAGCCTTTGTAATTCATATATACCCAATGAAATTTATATAATGATCGTCATTAGAGTTGGCCCACTCACCTAAAATAGTTCCATCTCAACATCCTGCACAAAAATGGGAGTGTCAACTGAGTTTTTTGATTATTTGATTCATTCCTCGATCACCTCTCTTATAACAATGCTTGACTCATGTGGGAATGAGACATCAAAGTTTTCTTAATTGTATGCACATGACCCCGAGTTTCGACATCTATCAAAGGCTAAGCATGGGAAAAAATGTTGTAAACTATCATCTACAAGAAGGGATTCTACGCCATAGGGGACACCCTTGTGTTGCTATATTTATATTAAAATCACATTTCCACAGATGTTTTAAAAACATCTTGAACTAAAGTTCCTAATTCAATTTTTTTACTTCCCGTGTTTTGACTGATTATTTTATAAAAATATTTCTAACTAATGGTGCTCAAAGTGAGGAATAAAGGGTTGACCAATAGAATTTTAGTAATACGTTTTATTTTTGAATAAAAATGAATTCATCCCATTAAACTTTAGTCATATATTATCAAAATACAATGGGAGATTGTAATAGGTTCATTGGAAAATGAATATTTGTTAATGTGAAGGATATATACCTACCTTCGACAAGATAATAAATCATCAACCAATAAAATAAAAAAATTGTTTTATTTTTAAACTTTAACTATCAAAATTGATAAAATCACACATGGCAAAAATTACAAAATTTATGAAGGTTTCTTTCGGGTGGGAAGAGGTATTAGATAAGGGGATCCTCTCTCTCCCTTCCTTCACATTGTTATGGCCAAAACCCTCAATAGACTCTGCAACGAAGCGCTTAATCAAAATATTCTAAAAGGGATTAAAATCTCTAATTATTTACGTCTTGTCTGTTTGAGTCAATTTGTGGATGACAATTTTCTACTCGAATAGATTTAGTCATGGAAGCCAAAAATTATAAAGCAAAGTGCTAAAAGATTATGAAGTGGTCTCTGGTCAATTGGCTAACTTCAAAAAAAGTGTTGTCTTCTTTATTAATGTTCAAGAGCAACAACATATTAGATTGGAAAGAATTTTGGGATGAAAATAAAGTCCTTCCTGATACCTATTTGAGGATGCCCCTTATACACTAAAAATGGACAATTCTTGTGGGAATCCCCTCATTTGTTGGGTTTACAAAAACTCGACCTCTTGAAAAAGTTCTCTTCACATATTTGGTAAAGTGTAACTTCTACAAAGCTTCATACAAGGTATCCCGTATATATTATGTCTCTCTTTAAGGTTCCCGCTAAAATTATTCTCACCCTTGAAAGGATGAGAAAAGGTTCTCTGGTCCGGGGTTGAGGATCACTCTAAATATCCTTTGGTGGTCCAAGTAAAGTCACTAAACCAAATTTTTGTGGGGGCTTGGTCCGAAAGATATCAAGCCGATGAATGAAGCCCCGCTAATTAAAGTGGGATAGATGATTACAAAGGAGGAAGGCTTGTGGGTTGATATTCGTAAAAGAAATATTTGCAGAATGTTGAAAGATTGGAAATTTTTTTCCTTGCTAATGATATGCCCTCCGGGTATGCCTTTTGGAATTATTTTGTTTCCTCAAAGGACATTCTCGCTTAGAGAATCGGGTTGGAATGTGGGTAAAGGAGTTACAATCAAATTTCGGGAAGATAGATGGATGGGTGATCAACCTTTGATTTCTAAAGATCCGTGGGAATATCTCTGTTTCCATTTTTTTGTTGCAGACGGGGAAGAATGATCCAGACTATTGGGAAGGGAGGGGTGAGGACAAAAGGTGGGTCACCACCCTTCCTCCCCTAACTTTGAAGGATATCTTCAACTATTTCATGATATCAATCTCAAACTCGTAATGTTCATATGCCCTAGAATCAACAAGAGGATACAATAGTTTGGAGAGAGGAGCATTCAGGGGAGTTCTTAGTCAAGTCTGCTTATATTTTAAACTTTAAACCTTTGGTTCAGAATGGGTTTTGGAACAAACTATGGATTAATAATTTACTCCCTAAAGTTAATATCTTTTATTGGTTAGCTTCCCATAATAGGATCCTTACTCAGGAAAATTTGAGGAAAAGAGGAATGGTTATTCCTAGCAGATGTATCCTCCGTGGTCAGCAAGAGGAAAATGTGAACCATATGTTCATTCATTGCACTTTCTCCTCATATATCCTCTATCATCTAGTTGGTCTTTTTCACTTTCGGTGGATTATGTCGGAGTCCATGGATGGCATTTTCTCTCAATGGGTTTGTCCTTTTAAATTCCCTCTCTTGTGGTTGCTTGGGATATGGCTGTCCCTCATTTCCTTTGGTGTTTTTGGAAGGAAAGAAATGGGGGATTTTTAGAGACCAATTTTCTTCGGCTAAGAAGGCTAGTGATCACATTCTCGTCTTTTATTAGATATTATTTCTATTTTTATAATTAGTCTTCTTTTATGAATGTAATAAGCACATAAGATTTGTCTAAACTAATCATCTCATGTCGCTAAAATTTTAAGTGTACTGAGAGGACTTTGCAATGTTTTGTCTTGGGGGAATGAAATTTGGTGTTACAAAGATACAATGATGAGAATTCAAGAAAGAAGAAGGAACATACAAATAAAAGACGCTCTTCGGAAAAATAAAGAAGATGAAAACATAAATACATTTTTTACATGACAAAATGAAAAGAATTGAAGGGAAAATGATCCAAGGGATAGTCTAGAGCATGTTAAAAAATAGAGATTCCTTGAGAAGGGAGTGTTACATTTTGGAAAGGGCCATGGGGAAAGGAATGCACATGAAAAAAGGAGGTGCACAAGGAAAAATGACATAACACAGGATTGTAAGCCACTTAAAACGTCTAGAGGCACAAAGAGAAAAACAATGAAAAGGATTTTTCATAGAACACACTTAAGGGAAATTAAAATAAAGTAGAAGAAAAAATCGGTGGGCATTTGTAAATAAGTGAGAATTAATTATGATGATAGAGGAAAAAGGATTACGAACGTGAAAGGTAATTAATAAATAATTTATGACCTATGCAAAAGGGTATAAATAGGGGAAGGGGTAATTCATTTGGAATTACCTTACGCTTAAAATGGAAATCTCTCAAGAGAAACAATGAGACAAAGACAACAAAGTGATTCAATGGCCTAAAAATGAGAAATAATCCGCCATTAATGCAAGATTGAAGCTTTTATAGTTGGAAAATGTTTAAAAGAGAAAGGAAAGAGTAAGAACATGCTCTAGCTACAAAACTAAAACCCTCACCACCATTAACGAGGGGGCCAATTTATTTAGATAGAATGAGGGACTTTGGGGTGATAAACCACCTTATAGTAAACTAGAGAGGGTATCAACTTAGGCACATAATTACAAACCGATAGAAGGAATCACAGGATAAATATAGTGCCCCTACCTAGCCATACCTAATCGGTGATATTTTCTAAAATCATCAATTAGATAACGATATATTTTTGAATGTTTTACACATAATTAACAAATCAGGTATAGTCCCTTCAAAACTATTGAGCCCCTACATAGCCATACCTAATCGGCTTTTGAGCCCTTTTGTATATTGTGGTATAGTCCCTTCAAAACTATTTGCCCTTAATAAAAAAACAAATCAAATTAGTGGGGGTCTTATTTCCAATTTTTGATTGAAAGGTTAATACCTCATCGTGTACCAGTTACCTTCGATGTCATTTTGTGCTTTGAGTCTTGGACCTTAAGCATATGAACCACAAAAGTATTGTTTTGGAGCACAAAAATCGTTAATAATATTTCGTACGTATTTCAATTCATACTTTAAAATATGTGGGTTCAAATCTTACTCTGGAGAACTTCAAGTCAACCTTATTGAAGTTCATCTAGAAATTGATCTCATTTTTAAAAAAACAATTGTTTGACAAAGAAAAAAGGAAGATTGATATTAAATAAATATATATGAAAGGGAATTTAAAATAAATAAGATGAAATTGAATAAAACAAATGAATGTATGAAAACATATATACATATATGGTTATATAAACTAATAAAAATAAAAATAAGAATAATAACATAATGAAATGGAGGAAAATACCTAAAGAGGGTGAGTTAGGGTTTATTTTTGTTTCTTTGGGAGCCATGTGTGTGTGTTGGTGTGGCTAAGATATCTCCACAACCTTTTTGTTTTAGCATTCCTCCTACCTACGCCACCATGGGAGATTTGTTTAGGGTGTATGTTGGTGTAGGTGGTATTTTTTCACTTATTTAGTGTTATTCCACCTCACCGGGTGAGTCATCTCACTTAGGTGGACATGGATCTAGGTGTCACCTTAGTTATGATAGATTCCGACAAAATCTATCATATGTATAAGTGTGTCATAAGAGTTACATTCCCATTTGGGAAAGTAACTCCTCTTCTCCATTATGGAGGAATCTTCTCTTACATGGGAGTTACACATTCACTCCCCTATATGTACACCACCTCTTTTGATCTATGACAAGCCAAGCCAAGCAATTCCATTCTACTCCATTTTTGAATCTTGAGCTCTCATATGCATGCACATTGCTTTACAAAGCTTGCTTGCTTTAATCTCACAACTCCTACACTTTGGTGAAGTGTAACTATTTGATGCACGTGAATTCCTTCCAGGTCTTCGTCCTTCACTCCTTCATGGTATTAGAGCTCGGGGATTGGAATCACGCTGCTCGCCATTGTTGCTCCACCATGTAGTTGCTTGTGTAGCTCTCACTTTTGCATGTGCTTTACTTGCATATTTTGAGATTTTTCAGTGTTTGGTTTTTTGCTCCTTGCTGGTTTTACGTGTGTTCAGGTTCAAAAGGTGCAGTTTGAGTTTTGGTTCAAAGGTTGGAAGGCTACTGAAGCTCCTACCTTCTCATCCCTGACACTTGGTGTTGGCTCGACCTCTCACGTTTGGTTCCTACAGACTCCCTTTGCATTGAATCTACCTCAAACCAGATCTTGGCTTCCAACTTTCCTCTCTCCATCTCAGTCTTTGGTTTTGTTGCAACGTGATTGGGTTTTAAAGTATTTGACTGCATTTTTTTGCTCGTGCTTAGCTTGGTTGGCCCTCTTACAACTTTCCTCCATAGTTTCCTAGTTAAATCTTCTTGGTATTCTCTCGCAAATGGGTTTGTGGCTGATTCGTTGGGGTTTATATCTAGGTCTTCGACTACTTGGCCTTCCCGGTGTGACTGACTCGACCAGCCCCTACACCGCATTCTCGCTTGACCTTTGATTCGTTGGCTCCCATGCTTCATGTTGGTTCTACCTCGCTTCGTGACCGGTTCACTCAGTGCCCACTCATGGTTTTGCGGTGCCATTACCAACCTTCAAACCCGATTCAACTCGTCGACTCCATGTTCAACTCACGGTATTGGTTGTTTGTGGTTAAAAAGTTCGCGCAACCTACTTGAGCAGGAGATTGTTCCCGTGAATTGTTTTCCGTTCAGATTTTTGTTATCCCAAATTTGCCCCTGGGAAAATTTGGTCAAGAAAATCCTGCACATAAGAAAATTATGAAGGAAACAACTCAGATCCATGAGCTCGAGTTCCAGAACCAAGCAAAGTGAAAACAGAGGCCCGAGAAAGTCAAATTCGACCCTACACAAGAAGAAATAGAAGAAATGGTTCTTCTAAATGTTTCCATATCTTAAATCTATTTAAAAGGTCGAGGGTGGACTCAACTATGAGATAACAAGGTCAGACAAGAAGGGGTGATGCCACGGAGGAACTAGAAACAATGAATTTTCGAGGTCCTCGGGATTGAAACCTGCTCGTAAAAGGGTCCAAAAATGATTAAGTATGGAGGAGGCAGTGGAAGAGGCCACATGTCCTAACGATGCTTCTCTAAAGGTGAATCCAAAAAAAGGGGAAGACCAAACGAGTGCCAGAATGACGCATGTCCCAGAGGAAAGCGGGGTGTCGGGAAAAGTTGATTCTTTGCCCCTTGTTATCACAAAAGGGTAAAAGTTGCAAAATGGCCCGCAACTCCGTCGGGGAAAAAGTCAGCGTTATAACCCGAGTCAAAGCCAAGGTGGGGAGTTGGAGGGAAAAGTGAAAATTTGCATTTCGCAGAAAAAGGGGAAAAGATAAATTTTGAGCCCAAAAAACTGATTTTTCCCTAATTTGGATGCCACATATCCCACATTAAAGAAAGAGCCTATTTTTCAAATTGGTTTCCTCGTCCATTTGTACGGACCTGATACAAACTTCAAAGGGGAATATCTTTCAACTCAAGGCTCGAAATATTGCAGATCTGACACCATTAGAAAGATCTCGGCCTCACCCATGCCATGGAGGTCTAATACTTTATTTTTGAGGAGGTTAGGTGAAGTAAATGGAGGAAACATCTTCAGGCCTTCAATACAGAATCCATCTGTCTCAACAACCAGATCAGAATTCAATCTGTTTTTGCCGTTTCCTCTTCTTTCAAGGCACCAAATCAAGGAATCATGCAAGAAAGATAGATTTGGGGCATATTTTATCAGAAGCATTAACAATAGTAGTTGAGTTTCAACCCACTTCTTCCACTTCCCTCTCTCTTTCTTCTCTCTGATAAAATCTATAAATACAAGGGCATGATTCATTGTAAAGGGTTGTTCATTCTTCTTCCCTGCCCCCCTCTCTCTTTCTTCTCCAGGGTCGAATGTGGAGTTTAAGCCTCCTCCCTTGGCTTTGTAATGGAATTTTCCTACCTCTTTTCTGTTAATGGTGTACTGTGTGAACTCCTAGAGCAATAAAATCTATTTCGTGATGCGTTTTGTCCATCCTTTGCTCATTTTGTTATCTCTTCTCGCTTCTCACCATTGCAGGGTACACTATGCATATCTCTGATGTCCATTGCAGGTTTTGAGAGATGTGTTTAAGGGGTTTAAAATGGTGTCTGTGTGAACTTTATCCTTGGTCCGTGATGCATCTGTCAATCCTCTCCATTGCTCACATCTCTCGATTTCAGGCAGTTGGGTTTGTGATAAGCAGTTCCCTTTTCTTGGTGCTATCACCTTTGTAGTGTAGGATTTCTTTATTTTTATGCTCTCTCTCTCCCTGGTCCCTTGGAATTGTTAGATTAGGAGTAGATAGTCACATTTCCTTCCTTAGAAGTAGTTTAGTGCTAGGATTAGGAAGAGTAACCAACCTTCTCTAGAGGATCATTCCCATTTGCAAGTCCCACAGCTTGGGGAATGATCCAATGTTCTACAAATCACACCAAATGACCTTGCCTTAGAAAAGTAGATCCATAACTCATTTGGGGGTGCTATGATTTCTCACTAATGATTACTTGGGAGAGTGCCCCTAACTCGATTCGTTACCTACCACGAAATCCCCTGCACACCCCGGTTCTACTATGCTCAACCATTTTGACACCTTCATCTCTTCGAGTACGTGGATATCTTTGTGACACATGGCCTCAACCCTATCTCAGCAATCATTCACCAACTAGTACGTGGCTTGCACCTGTTAGCTCATATGTCAACTATTACACTCGACCAAATTTCTGGCCAACAACCTCCCAACTCGCCAAGAGATTCCGACTCCATGCATCCATGGCTTGACACCTCGCAGGCCCTTCCTTTTAGAATTGTTTGGCATCCCTCCTTTTTAATTTTTTGAGGCAAAACATTTATTTCATGGCATTGCAATAATTTTTGGGCTCTATTTGCTTGTAATTATGTCCTTCATTTATGTGCTAAAGACGAAGGGAATGGTCTAGGGTTGGCAGGAGGCTAATCCCCCCTCGAAAGCAAAACAAACACTACCTAAAATTTGATGCCATTTCTAATGAGTACCCACACGACACCCTTTGCACCCATTTTGGGTACTTCTTAAATCGTTTGCTTCATAGGCTTATTGGCATTTTCCATTAGTTACGAGAATCGTTTTCTTGCTATAAGTTTTGACTTGCTTCTCGGTTTTGATCTTTATGTACCTTGGGATATGATAATATAATATATATGGGTTGATGGAGATGCCACATGTCGGCATCTCCATCAACCCATATACATTATAATATTATATCCCATGTGAACCCATACATATAACTAAACACTTGATAGGAACTTTACATATAATAAATCAAGTAAATTACAATATAACAAAACACAAGAGATATGGGGCCAATATGCCCAGATATCAATATATGCGAGAATAATAATACCCTTAAGGTAGGGCAACACCATACAATGCTCCTTAAGGAAGGAGTTACTCCACAATCTCCCAAGATGGGAATCCACTTCAAGGGGGACATCTCCAAAATTGAGAAAAAATTCACAGTTGTTTCCAAAATATAGTCACATCACTAAAATTAGGGTTTGAACCCAATTTTTTTACCGAAATCAATGCTCTGATACCACTTGATTAGATCCTTGCATATAGTAAATCAATAAATTACAAAAGATAACAAAACACCAAATATATGTGGGGCCAAGATTCCTTAATATGCAAAATATTCAGAATAATACCCTTAAGGTAGGGCGACACTATACAATGCCCCTTAAGGAAGGAGTAACTCCACAATCTCCCAAGATGGGAATCCACTTCGAGGGGGACACCTCCAATATATCTCTACCAGGTAGAATACTCAACTCATACATCCATGACCTCCTCATAATGATACTCACATCCTTTAAATAGGATGGGTAACACCTAATCCCAAGTTAGGTCGACCCATTACCCAATATAATTAATTCCTATGTGAGCCCATATAACTAACTAAGGGGATGTGTGCCACATGTTGACATCTCCATCAACCCATATACATTATAATATTATATCCCATGTGAACCCATACATATAACTAAGGGATGTGTTCCACATGTCAAAGCATTTCCATCAACCCATATATATTATATTATCATATCCCAAGGTACATAGCATTTGAGTGCTTCTTGATCAAAGTTGTATGATTTTTCACACATTACGTGATGACACTATCAATTTTGTAAACAAACTACTTTATAAAGTGTTGCGTTCAGGGGGTTCACTAGTACTCTTGGGTTTTCACACGCAGACGCATTATCGACCGAGTCTGACATCTTGCATTTGTGCACCGTGCACTTTTGATTCCGCATCATGGAGGGTTCTCTTTCTAGACTTGAGTGTTGTAGGATCTCCTTATGCCTCCACCACTTCTTACCTGGAGAGAGAGAACTATTCGGTTTGGTCCGCTTCTATAGAATGTGACTTCACCTATGAGGGCCTTTCACACTTCTTGCTTGGGCCAATTCTCGCACCCACTAATCATCGTCATCTGGAGGACTTCTTGACACTTGTGACCATGTTTTTGGTCACTTGATGATACATGTCTCTAGATCTCTCTCGGTTTCATGTGGTAGACTCGAGATCCACCCCACCGTGTATGCGGAGCATTCTTGATCCCTCTATGGAGACACTTCACATACCGCCAATGTTGTTACTATTGCATTGATCTAGTTGTCTCCTCTTCTTCGTGTGATGGCAGTTCCACTAACATAGACTTGCTTAGTTCTACTTCTGATGACGAGGATTGTGCACCTAGTTTTGATGTCAAGAGTACTACAGAGGACTCTTCTCCTCCTTCTCTCACTATTCCAGAGAGTATTGAGACATCCCACATCTCATCAGATATCAAGCAGTCTCCTATTCAGTCTTATATAATCATCACACCCGCCTCTTTTCCACCTTCGGTGTGTGAGGCCCCTTTCACCCCTTTACCTTCCTGGATGACTCATACCTATCTCGACATCACTTTCTATTTGTTGAGCCCCCTCATTGAGACGCAGTATTTGCCTAACCTTGGTCATCTTTTCACAGAGTACACTTGTGATGTACTATGAGGTTTGTTATCCATCTATAGGTATTTCTAGAGGATTTCATTATCTCCGTTGTTGGGAGTGCCCCTTTTGGGACTCTTACCACTTCCACTTTTTCGGAGACCTTCATTGATCCACCCTTGCTTGTGGATCCATTTTCTATTGTGGGGGATGTTTTGTTTCCTTCACATCAGTTGGACATCCTTTCTACAGGTGTTTACCCTTCATACTCTGATAGTTATGTGCATGTGGCATTGCCTTCGGTTCCTTGGCACTCATTTGCTAGACCTATGTCACACTTTCGTGGACCATACTCAGAGTTCTTCATCGCTTTGCCTTTATTTTCCTTTGTGGAGTGGGTAGACTTCCACAGTCCATTTCTGTCCTTCCTAAGGGCGAGGCACATAGTTCAGTGTGGATGGATCTTCTTGCCTAGAGGCAGAGGATCTCGTCATCGACATTCTTCTGGGAGACTTCTTAGAGCTGCAGAGTTCAGATCTGTCCATGACATCTTCTGCATTCCTCTCGTCTCCCTCTTCTTCTCTCTTCTTCTTTCTAAGAGATTGCCTCTTTGTACAAGGGTACCTTTATAGGCTTGTTTGTGGCCGGGACCCATCCTTGGCATCTTTCTTAGATTAGAGAGTGGAATTGTCTCTCTTTTGGGGGGAGTTTTTCCCATTGGGTTTTCTCCTTTTACTCCACTTTTCGAGATTTTATTGTATGTGGGTACCTCATCAGGCTTTGTGCCAGACCCATTTCTCATTTCTGACTTGCCGCCTCATCCTAAGTTATGATGAAGGGGGGGTGTTGGTGTAGGTGGTATTTTTCTTCACTTATTTAGTGTTATTCCACCTCATTGGGTGAGTCATCTCACTTAGGTGGACATGGATCTAGGTGTCATCTTAGTTATGATAGATTCCCTTACGAAATCTGTCATATGTGTAAGTGTGTCATAGGAGTTACATTCCCATTTGGGAAAGTAACTCCTCTTCTCCATTATGGAGGAATATTCTCTTACATGGGAGTTACACATTCACTCCCCTATATGTACACTACCTCTTTTGATCTATGACAAACCAAGCCAAGTAATTCCATTCTACTCCATTTTGAATCTTGAGCTCTCATATGCATGCACATTGCTTTACAAAGTTTGATTGCTTTAATATTGTAACTCCTACACTTTGGTGAAGTGTAACTATTCGATGCATGTGAATTCCTTCCAAGTCTTCATCCTTCACTCCTTGATCTACACATCCAAAAATCACAAAGATGGATAAATTTTTTTGTCATATGTTTTGTTGTAAGAAATATGGGTGCACACAGGTAGAAGGCAAGGTGTATCTATGTCAAAAATTCTTGTAGAGTTGACTTTGGATGCCATGGTTGCATATTAGGTGCAAATGGTATGATTGGAGAGTTTGTAGATCCTTCAATTTACACCAGATACTCCCATCCTATGATAACAAAAACACTTGGAAAAGGGTATGGATGTCCATCAACATAAGTTGTTTTTGTCGAAGTTGAAGTTGGAGCTTGGAAAACATGGATGCATAGATATGGCACATGACTATTGTCGGTATGTTTCTTAGAGGTGTGGCTATAATACATACACACCAAACAAATTTGTTTATAAGGCCTAAAAACTTTCGAGTAAATACTTTAGGCAAGGGTAAGGCCAAAATCCACAACCTTTTTCAACTTTATCCCTTTCTTGTGTTTCGATAAGGGCCATTAGGGGACGAGTAAATTTTTTTACATTTAATAATCTTGTATTTGGATTAGGGTTTCTTTGTAGCTATCAAGACAATGAAAAGGTTTTTCTTTAGGAACAATTGTGATGGGGGTGTCCATCAACAAACATTATTGACAATTATATAACTACAATGACAACATTCTCACACACCCAAATATAACAAATGTTGTTACTTGTTTCCAAAAAATAAAGAAAATGCACACATCTCCTTTGTGAGTTCTAAAAGGGAAGGATGGAGGAATGAATTGAGGAGAGAAACAAAGTAAGGAATATGTTGTTGTGGAAGCTTGGTTAGGGTTACCCTCATCAACAATCGTGATGGCATCATCATTCAACAATGACAAGATAAAAAAGAAGTATACTCTTTATTTAGAATTATTTGTAGTTTGTTGATGATTATGTTTGGATGATGGAAATGAACTACATATAAGACCCACACCTATTCCACAACTTAGATTATTCCTTCCCAAAAATTGTCTATGTGCTCAACTTTATAGTTTTTATATTGCTTGAAATTTTCACGTGAACTTAAGGGGTCCAAAAAAGATGGGGTAATTCAAGTGTCTTAGGTTCATAATCCAAATGCAATGCTTTCTTCTTGTAGCAATTTTTAGTCACCCTTTTTAGTTGTTCATTTGATTGACAAGCCACAAACATGAATGGAATGTTGGAAATTAAAAGGCATGAAATAAATGCGTTGGCATGGTCAACATCTATTACAAGGATCAAGTTCACGACATTGGTGTTATTTTAGAAAGATAACAATGAATTGGTTCATGAGATATCTCGTAAAGCACCAAATATGAAACAATTTCCACATGTTAGAAATATGAGATGGAAAATATTAAAAAGCTAAATGTGGGGAAAAAATAATGATGGGAATTTTTCGTTTTCATATTAGTCATTCTTCTCCAAAAGATGGAAGATAAATAGGGCATCCTTTCCATGGTTTACAAAGATTTAGTTATTTCTAATGTGGGTAAGATTGTGACACTTTTTAATATACTAACTTTGATAGGTTGGTCTAGTTTGAAATATTTTTAGTTTTTTGAGAGGTGAAAAATTTGTAAAAGACATTACTTAATGATGTCTTAATAAATTACCTGCAATTACATT